>JAYXIM010036104.1:0-16034 GCA_037575425.1 Anastrepha fraterculus | reverse complement strand
AATTCTTCTGTCTGATCTTCATTTCGCAATAGAGTTTTATGCATTGATCCATAAAATGTGCTTCGTTGTTGATTACTTACAATTTTTCCACTTTAAACTTTGACTTTAACTTACTTGTACCTACTTACTTAGCATTTGTACCTAACGCATAAAACCTCAATGATTCTGCACTAGCGTTCGTTCGTTTGTAACCACAGCTGCATGTCATGCCCGTAAGTAAATTACAGGACCATAAACTGAAGATGCATTTAGACAGTGAAACAGAACACGAGCTGTAAAATACGTACTAAACATTTCCTAGCGGCTAACGTATGCATCGCAAGTTCGTAAAATGATTACCTTTTTGAGGCAATGAACTAATGTGGGTAGCTAAAAAATGGCAGCATATACGGAGATATACCTATGAAACGGGAATTTTTTGAATGAAAATAAACAATTTTTATTTGTAATTGTTGTGAAAGATAATTTTTTAATTGATAGCTTTTACTATAATATAAAACGCAAATTACCAAGATATTTCACACGTCTTCTTTGAAGTGCAGGAGATTCACAGAGGACCTCTTCTGTTGTACCGATTCAATTTCTTCTTCATCTTCATAACTCCTGGAGAATTCATTGTAAGGTACAACCATTCCACTAGCTAGGGTGCCAGTAGTGCTGCAGAGGCCTGTTATAACACTTGCGAGGACGCTGGTAGTTGATCTGTTGAATGCAAGCAGACATTTTATCCCTTTCAGATTCAGTTTTGGACAGACCAGACCATTTTGGAGAGCCTGCCGTTAGTAGTCAGAGACCTACTTTTATTGGTTTTCGCGATTACGCTCAAGTCAATCGCAGCACACAGTTCGTTTAAAGCGAATGCTTATGTCCTCTACCACTCACTGAAGGTCAAGCTCAGAGCCTTTCGTCTTCCACTCTTTTATTTCCCCCGCCACCCAAGAGTGGCCGGGGACCCAACAAAGTGTGGTGTTGTGTTGCTGGATAAGAGGGAGCGACTTTCTGCATTATTTAGTACTTCTTGAATTGATGCGCGCTGAGGTCAGTGCCTTGATCGCTGCTTGGCTATCAACAAAAATGGTAAAGTTTGCCGGAGAGTTTGGACTTACCATTGGTCTTACCGTTTTTGTTGCATTGCCTATAGCGTAGATCGTATCTTGGAAGACGCTGCACTGGCATGAGAGCAATTTAAGCATAATTGTTCTAAGTACATTTCCGACCCCGCGCCATTGTCTATCTTTGAGCCGTCAGAGTATAATAAATAGAGTGACAACTATCATCTGATATCCCTCTGATCTGACAATCCTTTTTGTCGGGTATTCGTATTTTATAGTTTTTGTTCAGATCTATCTTGGGAATCAGATGATCTGTTTTCGTATGGACTTTTATGAGATTTTTTAGGTAGGATTTTGTCTACACTGCCTCCTACCACATGAAAGCTCCTTAAGTCAAAATCAGAGCCGATTATTGTATTGTACACCCAGTGATTTATATTGCACCCACCTTTTTTGCCATATGTTTTCTTACAGATGAAGAAGACATTACAAGCTTCCTTTATCCTTTTCTCGGTCAAACCTTGCAACCTATTATCCCCGCATCTTTAGATCCGTTTAATAAATGCCAACTCCCATGAACGTCACCTACCCGAGTATGTCTGATCCTTTACAGCGCATGAGTTATACGCACTAGAGAGGGACGACCACAAGCAATGCAAACGTAGCTATTAATATAAAAAATTTAAATTCCAAAAACGATTTACGAGTACGGACTAACTCCAGCAGGCAATCATGCACACACGCATCCTCAATGAACATAAATAGGCGAAATATATTCATGGCGATCACGGTGTAACTTGACATGACTGCCAGTGGGTGTGGAAAACAAAAGCTACAAAAACAACGGCCGCAGTCTCCCCGCAAGTGGGCAACATGTGTCTAAGCAAATTTATTGTCAAGCCAACAATGCCCTTCAGCTTCATTACCATTAAATCTATCAACATTATAATGTTACAATGCCACAGCAACAACAATAACTACAGCAAAAACAATAACAAGATGAAAATGTTCCTCGTTAACACAGGCAACCCAATAAAAAATTGATGCAACAAGCTGCAACTTACGCCGCTGAGTGTAATGGAACAACAGCAAAAACAACAAACAACAACAATCAAACCAGCAGTAGCAACAACAGCTACATCGGCATGTTGCAAATACACAAGCGCAACAACAACAGCAACACACTGAATATGCGTACTTGGCGCGAGCAGCGTGGCGATAGAAGCCACAAAGCCTGACAACAACCTTCCGCCTCCGCCGGCACTGTTGCAAGGTAAACAAGCTAGTCAAGCGGCGACCAGCGAACAGCGACCAGCGACGTTATTTAAAAATAATTATTGCTCTGCCTTGATTTATTTGCGCTGCTATACTGGGATAGCCTGTTGCGGCTGTTGGACCTGTCTTTGACAGCATTGCTGCTAAACGAGTTGTTCTTCTTGTTTCTGCATGCATATTTGTGGCCGTTGTTTTTGTTGTTGCTGCTGTTGTTTTTGCTATTGTGCTCTTTATAGTGATTTGGCGCACGTTAGACGTCAGCTGCAAGTCGGAAATGGCGAAGTCGTCGCCGTCGACACAGCACGACAAGCGAAAAGGTGGCGATGGACGGTGACGGTGGTGGTGGCGGCGATGGTGACGCCAGGAATATCAGCTTTCGTGCGCCTAGTCGAGCGCGCAGCTCGATGGCTGTTGGATAGAAATTAATTAACTGTATTATGTAGCAGGTTAGCATTTCAGCTTTGGACACGCTCAAACGCGAAGGCAAGCACGTTGCGGCGTGTAAGTGTGTGTGCGCACGCGCGTCTGTGTGTGTATGTATTCATGTGGCATGTTAATCGCTTAAATGCCATCATCTGCAGCATCCATAACATCCATTGCTGTTGGTGCCACAATTTTCTACACTTTTTATTGCACACATTGCAATCTTATTGGCTCGATAAGCCTATCAACAAATCCACCTTCAAGCTACTTTTCGCCTAGCCGCATGTGCCGCCATCCACCATCCAGCAACTTTCAACGCTGTGTGACGTTTTTATGATGGGAATGACAGCTGTGTAGTTTATTACACATACACACACACACACACACGTCCATGCATATGCGGCAACTACTTCTCGGAAACGTTGTAATCGAGCGTTGTGCAACACAGCTTCCAGCGCCTAGCTACCACCAAATGCAAGCATCTTTATCCCTTCCTTTCGAAACGCACCTCATTCGCTTGCCGTCCCGCCGTCCGTTCGCCCTTCGTGTTGATGTTCGCAATTGTGACATAAATGCAAAAATATTGTCGAGAAATTATAAGGTAGTTAGCATTTGAAAGGTGGCATTAGTTTAATGCCAGCATAGATGCTGTCACGGATTAAAGCATTTCCTCAGCTGGCTGCTACTTCACTCACACGAGCATCCTCTGCACCGCCGCTGTGCTGCGTAGAAGTGATTGGTCTTGGTTCCTTTCTATAAATTTTTGTTGTTGTTCCAAGTATCGCAAATTAACTGCGCTACGCTGTCCATACACTGCAATCTGGTTGCGATTGCTATTGGCTATATTTATAATCAAAGTGTCGTTAGTGTAATGCACTGCAGATCTAAACGATATGTGGTCCGGCACAAAGGATGGTCGTAGTGGATGCATTGCAGGCTTTACACGTCATAAGAATGTGATAAAGCACTGACAGTGTACTTAAAATATTGACACGCATCTGGATAGTTTAAGACTTGTGGCGGCTGTGTATGGGAAGGGATAAGATTCTTGCTATTCGTTTTTTCTTTAATGCAGAAGTCGTTCCCGGCTTTAGATAAACTTCAAGTGCCTTTGAAAACACGAAAACCAACCACTGAGTGTACAAAACAAACATTAAAAACATATGTATGCGCAATTACAAAAACAAGTTAAACGAAATAAATATAAAAAACAATTTAAAAACAAAAAGTTAAAAAAAATAAAAAAAATATATAAAAATATAAAAAATAAAAAATATAAAAAAATTAAAAAATAAAACATTTAAAAACAATAATAACAACAACAAAAAATAACAAATGAAGAAACAAAATTTCAAAAAAAATAAAAAATAAAAAAAATAAAAAATAAAAAAAAATAAAAAATAAAAAAAAATAAAAATAAATAAAAAAAAATAACAATTTAAAAGTATAAAAATAAATATAAAATAAGCGATGATAGTATCAACTAAAAAAATTACAAATAAATTGAGGAACAAATAAAGAAAAATAAATAAAAAAAATTAAAAAAATAAAATACAATTTAAAAATATAAAAAATAAATTATAAAATACTAAAAAAAATAAATAAAACCAAAATAAAAAAGAAAATAAATAAAAAAAAACATTAAAAAATATAAAACGATAAACAAATTAAAACAATTAAAAAACGATGAAAAATAATAATAACAACTAAAAAAAGTAAAAAAATAACAAATAAATTGAGAAACAAATAAATGAAATAAATAAAAAGAACAATTAATAATAAAAAAAATAAATAAACAAAAACTAAAAAAATTAAATAAAAAATAAGTAAATTAAAAAAAAAATGTAAATAAAAGACAATAATAAAAAAATTGTTATAATACTAAGTAAATAAGAGGGATTTTTCACCTCGGATCATTTATTGGATATATACCTCGATCACCAAACCGATACTCATCTACGGTGTGGTTGTATGGTGGGCAGCACTCGAAAAACGGTGCAGAGTAGCCCCAATTGATCGAGTCCAAAGAACAGCCTGCCTCCTGATAACATGATGCTTAAGTACAACACCTACTTAGGCTCTAAATACGTTGCTTCACTTGTTCCCTATTGATCTGGCTGGCAAAGCGATTGCAGCGAAAGCAGCGACACGCATGAATGCTATTGTATATCGAAATGGAATAAGTATCTTGGCCATTCGGCCATACTGAACAGGAACACTGTTATCTCTTCCGACATAGACTAACATGTAAGGCTACCATCACCACCCTTGCTATTCTCCTGTTCACTCCCACCTAGGGAAGAATGGAAGGCAAATCTTACCGAAATCGATGGCTCTCTGATTATATATACAGATGGTTCAAAACAAGACGGTAAAGTGGGATTTGGAATATTTCCCAATTCCCCTCACATCAATCTATCATTTAGATTACCCGACTACTGTAGCGTATTCCAAGCGGAAGTATGCGCTATCTGGTATGCTGCGAAAACTCTCTTAGAAAACAGAATATCACTAGAGGATATCCGTTTTTTCACTGACAGTCAAGCGGCCGTTCGAGCACTCAGCTCCTCTTATACCCACTCAGATGTGCTTCGATCCTGTCCTCTATCTCTTAACGAAATAAGTGTTCAGAATTCTGTCCAAGTTATCTGGATACCGGGTCACAGTGGATTCGAAGGTAACTGCAAAGCCGATGAGCTCGCAAGAGCTGGAGCTGCGCAATCAAATGTTAGTAACTTACCCACAATCCACATTCCGCTCTCAACATGTAAAATGATCATTGATCGAGAATTTCACAGCATTTCTGATCGGAGGTGGCGAGTGGAAACTACTTGCGTTACGACCAGACAAATCTGGCCATCTTACAATCTGAAACAGACAAAAACCCTTATAAGTCTTTCGAAACGACGAACTAAGGCATATGATATCTCTTATCACCGGCCACTGCCTTTTGGGCACTCACGCACGTCGGCTCGGGGTTCCTCAAAACGACCTGTGCAGATACTGTGAGGACGAAGATGAGGAAGTATCGAGCAGACATTTGCTGTGCAGTTGTACCGGCCTAGCCAGAAGTCGACTCGCTCTTCTAGGCTCTCCAACAATTGACAATCTTTCAGTACTCGCGGACCTGAAAATCGAATCTCTCATCAAATTCTCGAAACGAATTAATATCTTTGAACAAAATCTATAATAAAAATCTTTGTTAGGTACGGAAATCATTTAATATAATGAGCTCTAGGGCAACACAATGGGCCCAACTTGCGGTCTATGTGGCACTTCGATGCGGGATCACCCTTAAACCAACCAACCATAGAAAATCACGCGCCTGTATCTTCAAATTCCTTTGCCATTATTCATTACTGCAATAAGTTTGTGTTTTACCAAAAAAAAAACATTGCTATTTTTCACCAAATTCTCCACCGATTTGTGCAACAGTTAACGCAATTACGAAAGCAATGTATTGCATGCAACAAAAATTAACCCAAAACTAATTTTCAAGCAGTAAAAACCACAAAATAAGTATTCGCCTGTTATATCTCATCTTACAATCGCCAAATCGCAATCGACCAACAAGCGCTGCGGTCAAAAAGGCAGCAGCAGCAGCAGCAGCTAACTAACCAACCAACCAATCAACCAACTAAGCAAACGACTAATCGAACAGCCACGCCACATGCCCTTTATTGCACTCTGCGCCCACGCCAATGAATTTTAATTGAAATTTTGCGATAAAAAAGCAATTGAGCCACCCACAATTTGCAACCTCGTAAAGAAAGAAATTTGATAAAAATAGGAAAACAATAACATCTTGCCACAAAAAATTACAACATAACTGTTGCATAACGTACTTAATAACAACGATAACAATGCCAGTAACAAAGTTTAACAATAATCGACAAACAAATAGAAAAACAAACAACAATAAGAAAGAGCAAAACTGATTTGCTGAAAAAGCATAGCGAATAATATTTGATCATTATCCCAACTAGAGCCACCTTTCGTTCGTTAACCGAAGAGAGACAAAAACACAAATTAACAACAAAAAAAACACAGAAAAAGCCAAAAGTACACCCATATACATATCTGTATGTATGTGTGTGTCTATTGGAACTAAAGTGAAGCCAAATAAGAGAAAAGCAAATAAAATAGAAAAATAAAAATAAAATAAAACCCAACCAAAAAAATTGTGCGCCAAATTGGAAATTTCTCATTTGTGTGTATTTTAGTGGCAAGTAGCCGAAGTAGAAACAGCCACAGCACTAGCATGCTGCAGCAAATTACCGCTGCTGCTGCTGTGTTGCTATTTGCAACCAAAAATTTCCAGTTGCTTTATTGCAATTTTTCAACATTAGTTTTGGTGTTACAACAAATTTCCAGCTTTGGTGAAAGTCACGTTCGTTGGCGTGGTGCAGCAGAAGTGTGCTTAATGGCGATGCTGCAACTTGTTGCTGCACTATTTTAAATTGCTTTGATTAGCAACAGACCAAACCAAATAGAGATCTTATTGTGCAGAAGAAAAGTCGGCTGAGTATTACATAAAATCATTACTTTTTTTGATTTTTTTTTTTTTTGAACAAATATAATTTGTTAACCATGAAAATTACTGATCAGCCATGAAAATCCATTAGTTGCAATTATTTGAAATGTTTTTACGTTCTACAAATTTGTACGACTTTTGTTTCTACTATCCAACTACTCAAGTGGATTGTTTGGCGCGTGTCAGGGTAATTAGTGTGAAAAATGTTTGCGCATTGAAATAAAAAGAAGAAAAGTATTAGATGAAGTAAAAAGTACTGAATGTCTTTAGAGTATAGAAGTCTTGTCTCGAAGAATCGCAAGTATACATGGCGCGTTATAGGAGCAGAGGTGGGTGTAAAGTGGCTCACAGCTAAAATGGTGCAGAAAATTTTTGAAACCAAAAATTGAAATTCTTCTTCTTTATTAGCGGGATAACCGCTTAAGTGATACTTTCAGAGCCGGAGCGTTAGTATCCATTCGGACGGCATGGCCCAGCCAGTGGTCGTCGTAAGGCTCATACAGCCCATTGTTTGATCGCCTACGACCCACGTCGTCGCCAACGTGCAAAAGAACAAAATGTTTGCGCGGAATTTTTCTCTCAAAACACTACAAGAGACGCCCCATCGGATATTTTCAACGCACAAGCTTCTGCGCCAGACGTTAGGACGGGCATGATGAGAGCCTTGTAGAGTGTTAGTTTTGTTCGTCGAGAGCCCAAAGTAGCACTTGATGTCAAGAGAGATTCTACGTTGGATTTCTAGACCGACATTTTTATCGGTGTTAATGCTGGTTCCTAAATAAACGAAGTCTCTTACAACCTCGAAATTATAACTATCAGCAGTGACGTGGGTTCCGATGCGCGAGTTTGCCGCCTGTTTGTTTGATGACAGGAGGTACTTCGTTTTGTCTTCCTTCACCACGATAATTATTGTCACCCATTCGCCTCTTTTCCAGTTTGCAAAACGCAAAACTAACAGCGCGGTTGTTAAGGCGGATAATGTCAATATCATCGGCATACGGCAGCAATTGTACCTTCTGCGGCTCGCACAATATTTTCCAGGCTTAAGTTAAAGAAGTCACCCGACAGCGAGTCACCCTGTCTGAAACCTCGTTGGGTATCAAACGGATCGGAGAGATCCTTCCCAATTCTGACGGGTACTCCTGGTATTGAGCAACGTCCATAGACGCATCCTTTTCGTGCTGTCGAATGTAGCCTTAAAATCGACAAAAAGATGGCACGTGTCGATACTCCTTTCATGGGTCTCTTCCAAGATTTGGCCAGTTTGGTGAATATCTGGTCGATTAAAGATTTTCCAAATCTCAAGCCACACTAATAAGTTCCAATCCGTTGGTTGATGGTGGGCTTGAGCCTTTCACACAACGTGCTCGCTGCAACCTTATACGCGATATATATTTTTTTCTAGATAGGATCACAATTCAAGTGGGTCAATTTTGTGCAATCGCCGATTTCTGCCTGGGATCGTTTTTCTGATACAACCAATAATTTTCTCGAATGTCTAACTTTCTGGCGGTTGTCGACTATGGGACAAACTCAGGCTCATAGCGCAGTGGGATGACGCGGCTGCCCGTGGGAACTTTTCAAAAATTTTCGAAGATTAATTTTTCCGTAGTACTAAGATCTTACAACTCGTTAAAGCATGTCTACCTAAAGTGAGGAATCTACATCTGGATAGAGCAGAATAATGGCATAGAAGGTGCGAAGGTGTTTGCCTGCCCATCCTCTGCGAGTGTCTGCCTATTAAATAGGCAGTGCCCTTTATAACGAAAATCAGTGCGCTGAGATTAGGCTTATTTTGGCTTAGCAGAGATTCTATGCGTTTAGCTTCGAGAGTTGACCACAATTGTCGGGCGATTCTGCAGGTGGTTGCATTACGCCATTTTTCATTCGCTTGCTCTAATAATTTCTCAAAAATAAGTAGCTCACAAGTCTGTAAGAGTATGCCCATGCCATTGTCTGTAGTGCCAAATATCGCTAGTTCAGCAACCCTGCAGGTCCCTTCAGTGCCGCAATGGCAAGAAACTTATGTTACCTTTAGGATAAATGACCCAGCTATCTCATTGAGAGATTTGCGGCATTTCATGGCTACCTTAGAGGTTGTCGAGAAATTTTATCGCCGTTCTGGCTATCAGTGAAGTAAAAATCTAGATATCATCTCCAGGTATCGCATCAGACTCTATCATGGCTTTTATTATTACCATCAGTTCAATTCAATTCAAAGGCAAAATCCGAAAACTGGAGAAAATACCCAGATGTTCGGAATATACACCTTCACTCACCTTCACCAACCCTAAAGCATCCGAACATGCTACGAGACATGACGAAAACAATCGTTTCATATAAATTAGCGTGCCCTAATGTGCATACATATAAAGGAATTCGAATTCGAGCATTGATTTTTTACACATCTTTTGCTCTTTGACAACCTAAAAACCTGCAGAAGCAAAATAATTTCAGTAATCGCCATCCGAAAAAAGATTATTACAAAGAATTCTTCGCAGTCAATTATAAACGCCCAAAGAAATCAAAAATTCCCCGAAAATCAAGAAAGGAATTTTCGCGCAAAATTAAGAACGAAACGGCAAAGGCAGACGTGACAAGCGAAGAGCAACTGCGAGCATTAAGGAGACTTTAATTTTAAAGCAGAACAAGAAGTTTCTTGGTTAATTTATGTCATTAGAAAGGCAATTCGGCGTTTTTTGTGTAGTTTTTACGTTGAATGCAGAACCAAACACAAGAGCACATAATTGCCAGGAATGGTAAAAGGGCGGTCAAAAAGCATTTTCGGCAATTACACAGGAGCACGCATAACTACATACACACATGGATACATACGTTACACACTCCTTTATGATAAAGACATAAAAGGGTGTGTGTTTGTGTATTGCGCTCAAATTGGTTATTGCAAAGAAACTGTGAAAAGAGGTATTCCCACATTCCAAGGAGGTGCATGAAATACTGCAGGCAGAGAATATCGAAAACACATTTGTGATTTAAAAAAAAAATTCCACTTGAGAGAAATTCAAAACTGATTATCTACTGGGGAAGGCTTCATTGAAAAAAGTTAAAAAGAAAGACAAAAACAGCAACAAATTACTGTGTTCGGCTTAATAGTCTTTAATGAAAGGAAAGCATACTTTAAAATAAAAAAATGTTATATTAATCGAGTATTTACAGGCGTCACTGTAAATGTCAAACTAAGTCGGAAAACTGATTTATTTCTGGTTCTCCCAACTCTCACATATAATCAGCAGAGTACTTAGAATATATAAGCTATTAATGCATATTCATATAAGTAGAAGTAGAAAAAGACAAATAGCCTGGCAGACCAAAAACTGGATGTTCTAAACAGCTTTAAATCATGTGTCAATAAAAATGGGACGGTAAAATAGGATCAAGAATAGAATTGTGATGCTGTGGAACTCAAGCAGGAAATTACGAAAGTATAGGATTTAGTATACTCAGTTTCTACAAACGATATTCTATTGGAAAGAGATAAGAACTCAACCATGACGAGAAATTGTCAAAAGCTCTGTAGGCAGGGAACACAGATTTCAGGAGCTGCAGGGAACATTTTTCTCGCAAGAAGACGAATAAAGATATATTCAATGGACACCTGATGACTTCGGCTCTGTCATAAGAAGTATGAGAAGCTCTACAGTTGATAATTATCAGAATGACGAAAGCGAAGATGGCGGAGATTTTAGAAAAGCTTATATTTTTCAAATTAACACATGGGCTCAAAAGTCCCGGACCAAGCAAAGAAAACACTTTTTTTTGACGTGATAACGTCTTATAATTCGATTTAACAGGCTGCACGCACGAAAAAATGTGTCGTTACCTTGCTCATTAGTGTTACCTTGCTCATTGCCGTTACCTTGCTCATTTGTCGTTACCTTGCTCATTGCATTGAATGAACTGCAAGCGAAAGTGCGGAACGAACGACAAAGCAAACAAAGCAAACGAACGGCAACGTTCGACATCTTGCTCTCTCCTACTTAAGTGAGCGTATATATGTATGTATATGCGCATATGTATAAATTCACGTATTTGTATTTGCATATGCCTTCTTATTGATTATTATTAATTTGATTCACTTGAAGAATTTAAAATAAAACCAAGTTTGTTAATAATACCTGTTGTTTTAATGTTATTATTATTATTATATATGAAGGAAAAAATGTATGGTAATATTTACCATATACCTTATAAGATATGTTGTATACTAATATATGTATATAAACATGCATATACATATACAATTTCGCGCAATTTTCAAAAAGAATAAATCTATATGTAAAGATGCATACAAGTGATATGGACATATCAAATATACGAATCTATTCCGTACGCAAGCAAATGTAAGCTAATGTGCTTGAACTGCAAGCGAGAGCGCGGAACGAACGACAAAGAGCACAATCGGCCCCCGCGTTCGGCAACGTTCGACATCTGGCTCTGTCCTACTTGAGTGAGCATATATATGTATGTACATGTATGCATATGCGCATTTGTATATAAATTCACATACTTGTATTTGCATATGCCTTCTTGCTGTGTGCATGGTAATGAACCATTTCTCTGTTGAGAATAGGACGATGATAGAAAAAGTAGGAAATGAAAGGGAGTGTTTCAAGTGTAATGTGTCTTGAGAAAGTCAAATCGATGATGATGCCTCTTAGTGTTGTTGACTTATTAACGTCTGATGCACAATCGAAATTGAAGATATCATTCATGAATTTGATAAATGTTTCGTAATTTTTCACGTTTTTGTAAATGTAACTTGACCTATTCCATTGCAATTCCATTTACCTCCTCCTCTATTTCCATACAAAATATCTATCAAACAAAAAAAATTAAAATTTGGTTTTGAAAATTGCAACCATTCGATCAATATTTTCTTATGACGTTGTCACGTTAAACTATCGTCAGTAAACCGACTTTACAGACAACCTCTTTTTTTTTGTTTGATCAGAATTAGCTTTATTCATTAACATAATTTCTGTTAAGAACAACGCAAACATTCCAGCGCAGCGCTAACAGAACAATATCACTTTTTTGACCCAAAATAGACCTCAGTTTCAGCGATAACCACTTTATTCGAGCGAAATTTCTTAACGGCGAGCATTTTTTTAGGTCTGCGAACCGCCAGTAGTCGCTGGGAGCCAAATCTCACGAATACGGTGGATGTAGGAGCAATTCGAAGTTATGAATTGAACTTCCTCTTATTCACTTTTATGGAACTTCCTACTATTATTGAACTTCCTCTTACCTCTTTTTTGTTTTGTTCAATTCATTTACCTCTTTTTTTTTTTTGTCTATGTTTTGACTTGTGACACGGTACGTTGTCTTGATAAGCAAACGCGCCACCTACTTTGAACAGAGCTTTCTCATAGTCAACTGCCGATGCAATATAAATCCAACACGTTCTTTTGATATCGCTACGATGTCAGCTAACTCACGCAACTTCACTTTTCGATCATTCGAAACGATTTTGTGGATTTTTGATGCCTTCTGGTGTTACCACCTCATTTGGACGTCCACTGTGTTGTGCATCATCGGTGTCTCTACGAATACGTTTGAAGTCCCCATTACACTTTTGAAGCCATTGCTTCGCTTGAATGATATTGTTCCTATCAAGAATTAGTGTAAAATTTAAACACGAAACTCTTTTTGAACTCAGTGTTTCGAATATTACAAAAGTAGCGTCACTCTTAGCACAACAACTCACGAACTAATGAATAGAATATCATGAAATTTTAGCAACTGTCTTTTTGAAGGCTAGTTCTAACTGAAAAATAGGTGAATGCAATAAAGCTAGTGCCATTTGTGTTAGGCTCGAGACTTTTGAGCCAATGCGATTTTAGTTGCCAAGCTTTTTTTCGGTGTTTTGGGTTTGAAATTGGGAGAAATCTCCTATTTGTGGTGTTTGGGGTTTGGAATCAGGAAAAATCTCTTATTTGTGGTTTGCCTGTTGCTATTTCCCACAAATGAGGAGACCGACATTTTTATACCACCTCCGAAGGACAGACAGTTGTTTATGCGTAACTTTCTCAAGGCAAGAAATTCACTTAGAGGTTTGCCATTGTCTGCCAAAGAGCGACTGCTCACTCTTTTTGTTTTTTCTTATTACCTCAAAAACCTTAATAAAAAAAATTTCCACCTAAACTATTTTTGCATTCGTTTTTACTTTTACTGTATTTGGTGTTAGCTGCGGCGCTGCAGGCTATCGAACGGGTCACAGGTTGCGGATAGGGAAATACTTTCAGATATGGAAGTTAGCTGCGAGTAAGTTTTTCCTAACAAATAAGGAAGATCCGTTCACGCAGCGGGTTTTGTTTACGAACTTTACGGAGGTTGTGCAGTGGGCTCTATGCAATCTTACAATATAAAAATTGCAGGGTTAAATGCATTGCCAACAAGACCCGGAAGTGTGGCCTTTCAATAAGCATTTAGCCCAAAACAGCGTCTGCCTTGTAGCAAGTGGCTGAACCACGTAATGCTGCTCTCACCAAGTAAATCTAAGATGGCAGCCCCATCGTGCGGATAAGACCCTAGACTAACAACCTAGCGCTCCTGAATAAAATTTGTTACCGAAACCGAATCGGCAATATGCGCCCAAAGCCGGGGCACTAGCAACTAACAATAAGTTATAAATTTGGTGATAGTTATACAAATACAAAAAAAAATTTGATTAAATTTACGTAGAATTAATCTACAGTTTCACGCCCCACTGCGCAATGGCCTGAGTTATATTGACTGCGAGGGTAATGGACCGCAAATCCCCACAACCCATGAAAAGAAACCTTGCGTGGTAAATACCGCAATCTTGGTGGCCAATTCAAATCAACTTCGCAAGAGGTGGCAACACCCTCAAATAGTCATATTAAAGTTTTACTACTGTCATATGCTGCTCCATCGCGTAACTGCCCAGGGTGATTTGACATCAGCCACCAAAATATGTCCGCATCAACGCTTCCAAAACGAAACCTTTAAAGCAATGCACACAATTCCACAACTGCATTAAATCCCAGCCGTACCTGTAAGAGCTTCCCTGCAATCAGAAAGCTTCCCGACGAACAGCATAAAACTGCAGCTCACTTTCTATAAAAGAGCTGGCGCACACCGGACACATTTCATTCATAAAAGCTGTGAACAGCGCATGGCTGCCGCATGGATGCAACGACTGCCAACTGTATCCACACCTTTGCTGTATTGCCAGATTGATTATTATATTATTTCTTATTTTATTGCTTAGATTTGCAATTTTTTTTTCTTTTTGTTTAAAGTGTGTTGCAACACATAAATCTCACCTGCCGCATATTGCGTGCCAATAAGGCAGAAGGAAGCGGAAGCAAAAGGCAGTGGCGCAGGCGCAAAGTGCGAACACACCTGCTGTTGTAGCGCACACAACAAGCAAAGTAGCAACACAACGAATGGCTTTAAATAGATGTGCACATATACATATGTACAAACATTCGCATGCAGTGCGGCGATATTTCTATTTGCAACGGCACCGCCACCGCCAGCGCCGGCTTAACAAGCTTAGTGGCTTAGGCCCGCCTGAGTGTTGGCTTTTTTTTCGCTCAACTAATATTTTATTGCAGTTGTCAAGCGGTTTGCTGATGTTTTTGTATATAGCAGTTGTTGTTGCAGCTGCATACGTGGTGTTGTAAAGCAATTGATCACAACACTTGTTGCACGACTTGCCAATGGGACGCAGAAGAAACGAGGATGCGAAGGAGCGCCAAAGCAATGGGTGCGCTCGTCAGATTGAACAACAACAATACACACGCACGGAAGCACATACATACATACTTATATTTGGGCACACACACACAGCTACTCAAACAGTCGTTATTAAACAAAATCAATAAATTATATCGTGTTGCAAGCTGTTAGTGCGCCAACAAAACATGGTAACTACATACATACAAACACACGCTTAGAAAAGGAGGCTGATCTTGCACTTTGCTGTTGTTGTGTGCCTCTATTTTATATGCACATAATGATTAACTGAGACATTTTGAGCGCGCTGACCTGCCGGGCATGCCATTTCAACTGGCGCACGCGGATACACATACACACACAAACACATGCATACATACAATGCAAAAGAATTAAATTCACTTTAAGGAAACTAGCAATGTGTCTATGTTGTGCGCGTGTTGCATGCAACAAACATGCTGCCACATACCGGCATACGGTAGACAACAATGCGGCATATAGCATGTGTCAAAATGTAATTGGCTGCGAGGCTGTTATAAATGCGAAATAGTGCTGGGCTTAATGATAATTGCGCTCTGTTTAGCAGCGGTAGAGTTATGAAGAGGCGGATGTGGTGGTCAAAAACGTTAGGATGAAAAAATGTTTCGGATAAAAAAAGAGGAAAAACTTGACAAAAGAATAAAAAATAAAAATTACAAAAAATATAAATAAAAATAAAATTTATAAAAAAAAAATTAAAAACAAAATTAAAAAAAAAAAAATAAAACAAAAAAAATTAAAAAAAAAAATAAAAAATTTAAAAAAACATAAAAAATAATTATAAAAAAAATTATTAAAAAATAAACATAATAAAACAAAAAAATTAAAAAAAAAATCATAAAAAAAATAAAAATTATAAAAAAATAAAAATTATAACAAAAAAAAAATTTTTTTTAACTTAAACAAAAAAAAATTATAAACAAAAAATTCGAACAAAAAGTTATGGAAATACAGAGTTTTCTAAACGGAGGTGCTATTTTGATATT
>JAYXIM010036103.1:0-13642 GCA_037575425.1 Anastrepha fraterculus | reverse complement strand
CCGTACTTAGTTACAAATGGATGGCTTCTTAGTTCCAAATCAATGACTGTTCTCTAGTTTATGACTCACACTTGACGCAGACAAGCTTCTGTTACAATTATTTTGAAATTGTTGGACTCTAAATATCTCAATTTTTGCACAAAATAGTGGGAAAATGCCAAAAGCTCCCCTTTTTCAGCATCAGTTCTAATTCTAAGAGCCTATCGTACTGATTTCTTCGCATAACCAAGAGAAATCGCCGCATTTTCGCAATACAATAATGGCATGCTCTCATTCAATCTAGTTTTTCAACAACAACTTTTTGGTTAAAGTATTGATCGTTAACAATTTTAGACCTCAGAAGAGCAACATATCAGTCGATGATAGCGGAAGAAAAAAACATCGTATAGAATCAACAAACCCAGTTAGAAACGAGCAAAAGCGAGGATGTTCATATGATACTTGACGCTCATTAAATATTTAAATAGACCTGAGATTGCACCGAAATCCGTAAAGAATGACAAACCAAATCTTTCTCCATTGATGGCGTTGGAATTTCTGCCAACTCATTCCCAGTAGAAGCCCGTTTTAATTGGTACCAGTCTACCGGACAAGTGTGAAGCTTTAATGAAACATCACAAATATGGTTTCTTGATCCACACGTGTTGCCAACTATAAGCAACATGTTGCCAACCACACTGAAGTTGCCAACTAAGCGAACTTTGGTTAGTCTCTGGGTAGCACTCGTTTGTAGAATTTTCATAAACTCAAAGCATCCAAATTCCACTTAAATAGAAAAAGGTTGAGCACAAAAATGTCGTAAATAGGCTGACGAGGATTATTTTTGGAAAGTTGTTTACTAAAATATGGCATTTTTAAACATTTTTTTATATTTTGAACAATTTGGTGAGATAGAACTATTTCATTTATCACTGATGTTTTAGAATTTTGATCTAAATAGAATCCACATGTAACCAACCCTGAACTTAAAAGCGTTTTAAAAACCTTTAAATTTAGTTATTCGAAGAACCTTGTCCAAGACATTTACTTCGAAAAAATAGTTTTATGTCTGAAATTACGATTTGTCACGACTTTTATATTTTTTTTTTTCGGAAATTATAGAGATTAGAGGCCATTTTGTAGTAAATTGTTGTTTAAACGGTCGATAATTTTTAAGAAATCGATCATTTGAGAAATCGATTATGTAAACAGATTCAGTAATTTAACAAATCAATTATTTTAACAAATTGATATTTAAAAAAATCGATTTGTTTAAGAAATCGATCATTAAGGAAATTATAAAAATGAAAGAAAAAAATCGATTGTTTCAAAAAATTTATTATTTAAGTAATCGATCATTTAAAAATATCGATTATTTTAAAAATCGATAATGTGAAAAATCGATTATTTTAACAAATCGATAATTTTGAAGAAATTAATAACTTTTACAAAATCAATAATTTGAAGAAATCTATAATTTGCAAAATCTACAATTTTCTGATAACTCATTGTGAAATCTTATTAAACTAAAGCAACAATAATTTGCACACTTTCGAAGTATCTGTAACTTAATCGCAATCGATAACTTTCAATAATTTCAATTTTCTAACTAACGGCTAAAAGAAAGAATTAATTTTCGAAACAACCGTTATTTTTGAGATATCGATCGATTATTCGATAACTCTGGGAAACCGATAACCTTAAGCTCTCGATATACGCAAATCAGTAGCTCCCAATACAGCATATACAAGAAACTTATGTTAAATAACGAATGTCGAACTTTTGAACATCGTTTTTCGAGATATATCTAATTTACGAAAATTGAAATTTTTCAATGATATCGATAATTTTTAATAAATAACCTTACTTAACCATCGCGGAAAATCTCTACCGATGGAATATCTCTGTCTTCACTGCCGGGAGTCGGGTCAGGGGTCTATCTACTTCCTTAAAACCGCCGACCACTGCTAGTGTTTTTCAAGCAGAGATCTTTGCGACTCTGCAGGCATGCAAAATGCGTGGGGAATCGTAGGAGCGAGATAGATATTATCATTTTCCTTCCATTTTCCGATAGTCAAGCTGCGGTCAAGGCACTGACGTCTCTGTGGTGCAGATTCAAGCTGGTCAACTCCTGTAAGGAGAAGATACCATAACTCGGATGTCCAGGTAACATTTCTCTGATCTGGGTTCCAGGACACAGGAACATACCAGAGAAAATAAATTGCTGATGAGTTTGCCAGGAAGTGGTCGACTAAATTGGTCTCAAAAGTCTTCCACTCGATCATCGGCACTTCGCTGACTGTTGTTAAAGGGGAATTGCACAACTTATTTCCCAGAAAAGCGCAGAAAAGATGAAGCTCCATTTCTGCGTGTGCTATTACGAAAAACCTTTAGCCCCAGTACAGTAGACACAAGACGCAAATAGTCTTGGGGACTCCTCCCCATTCGATTTCCAAACTCGTAGCTGTGTTTACCGGCCATTGAGCGATCGGCGCTCACTTGGAAATGCAGAAGAAGGCTTACCATTTAATCGCCCTTGCAGAAGCTGTGGAGACCTTCAGAGAAGGCGACTTATTTTACTTTATCCGTAAATGTCCAAGTTTGGCAGCCAAACTATTAAGGTCACTGGGTGCTCCTTTGCTCGACAGCCTAGGGCAGTGCTCCAACCTAAGTCCCATCAACCTTCCCTTTTATGTCAACAGCTCTGGTTGGCAGTATATATCTGCCTATTGCAGGTCTCATAATGGTATCAAAACGGCGCTTTAGTGCTACTTGGGAAGCACCAGAGTGGAACTTCAACGATTTAACCTACCTACCTACAATGTCGGGTAAGATAAGGGGTTTTGCTCATGGAGAGACTGCCCAAAGAAGATATATTCTTGATTGGATTTCAAGTCCCGTATTATTGTCTGCGTTAATGTTTCTTCCCAAAAGTCTTGCACTATAATACAACCATAACTACCGAACTACCCAATGCATCAATGGGTAAGAACAGGTCGAATAGGACCCGAGTACTGTATTTAAATATAACAAACGAACGACAAGGCGTATCAACGGTCAAAGAAAACAAGTACATAAACTCACGGCGGTTTTTCAGCAAACTCAAACTTGCACTTTAATAAATACAAGATTTGATTAGCTATAAAACTGCATACAAAAACTCTTTCGGGAAATTCTTATTGAAACTGATAACAAGTTTGTGGAATTTTTTGAATTTTATTAAAAAATTTGAAAATTTGATTTATATGATTTTAATTAGTCAATGAACTTTTTTCTATTACCATCACTTCCCTTTTCTAAAAAAAATAATGAACTTGCAAGAAAATAGGAAAATAATCAAATATTCTCAAAATATTGATGAGATGCGGGGTGTGCATCAATAGTTAAGCAAACTAAATTAATTAAAGTATTTTTTTAACTGAAAAATCTCACCTTTAAATGAGATCTTAAATAAAAACAATCTCAAACCATCACACGAAACTATCTGCAATAGCAAAAATTAAATCTATTAACCTTCTGCACTTAACCGCTTAACGACGAATTAATCGCCACTTATTCTCCAGATTTATTTATTGCGCTTATTTATTGGGGCGTATTTCATATTGCACCTGCTGCAAAAACACAACAACACGTCCGCCCAAACATAGAGTAAATCGCTTTTTAACACAAACTTCTTTGCTTTGGCCGCAAAAAAAAAACTGCCAACAATGAGCGATCATAAACTTCAAGCAGACACCATTCATTTGCACGCTCACTCATTCACTCACTCACTCACTCACTCACTCACTGAATGCACAGTCAAGTCAACGGTCGTGTTAATGCCATAAATAGCAAAATTGGACTGCGCGTAAACTGTGCAACAACGTCAGTGGTGGCAGATTAATGTGCGATAAATTGCACAGCACAAAAAAGGATACAGCTAAGCTGGTGATGGTAGTTGGCTAACAAATAGAACAAAATGGGCATATCTAACCGCTCGGTCGGTCAAGTCAAGCTTGTTTGCTTTAGTTTGTTAACGTTTGTTTTTGTTTTCATAACTCACTGCATTTTTATTTCGCTTTTTTTTCTTATGCAGCACTTTTCGCTAATCCCCCAACTTGTTTTTCTTTTTTCTTACAGATCGGCCAACTATTATCGCAATACAAACACTTGTGAGCTCTCGGAAATGGATCGCATTACGCTGGCCGGCACAGGCGCATTCCAGCCGCACGATGCTGTCGATTATCTGGAGAATAACTGCGCCGATGAGCCAAATAAATTGTGCGAGTTCAAACGCTTGTCCGGCCGCATATTGAAGACAGTGGATTCGGTGTATCAGGATGTTGGCAGCATTGATGAGTGTCGTGATTTATGTTTGAATTCGCCGTACAGGTAAGTGCGACAGACAGCCGCTGTGGCAGTGGCAGTGGCAGGACAATGAAAACCAAACCCCCCCCAAAAACAAAATACAAGAAATTTATATGTAGATATAAAAAACTGACAACTAATAGAAGAATGGCTAACAATACACTGCCATTAAATATTGCTGCTCGTAACAACAGCAACAAAAAGCCGTTGGCTGCCACCAAATGCGGTCAAGTCAGTTGTGCATTCAGTAGGCGGCCACTCAGCGCCAACAAATTATAGCCAAAAACTGGTCATATCTTTTACAGACACAAAGCTGCTTCTCCGCAAATGGCCAATATAATCATCGACTGCAGTCGCTGCATTCGGCCAATGACAATGCCAATGCCAATGCATTAGCATGTCAACATTTGATGCGGCAACAGCATGACAATTGCCATAACACGAATGCATGTTGCTTGTATCCGCAACATGTTGCTACAAGTGTTTCAGTATTGCAGTGTTGCCGTGTTGCTTAATCAGTTGATGCTAACGCGATGTAATGCGAAAAAAGAAGTCGCGCAGCTAATCCACCGTCTCTTGCTGGGAAATTTCAATGGAATTGCGATTGTGTGCAAATTAATGCCATCGCAATTGCAATAACAAGTATCTTAGGTATACCGTTATTTTGTGTTGCAGTGGGTGCAAATGTGCTCCCAGCCACTTTTATGCGCTTAGCTGACATGGAAAATTTGAATTTGATTAGAACTCAAGATGTACGATTAGATTAAATGCCAAAACACAAAAAGTGCAACTCTGCTAGTTTTTCATGTATGTGTGTATGCGTGCATGCAGTATGTCAAAGTTTCGTTGTCACTTGTTACCGCATAGTAGTTATTGGCAGCACAATGCAGGCAGCCGATTTAATCAATGAGAGCAAATGTTGCTGTCACTCACACAGTTGGCTAACTGGGATTCAGTGGAGGACAGCTGCTTACCGATAAGATTGGAATTTGTGTGTAATTCGTTGGCGACAATCACATTTTGAGTTCGCTATGAGAAAGATGGAAATAAATAGTTGCAATTTTTTTAAGAACTGAAATTGAAAAAATAATTACAAGTAAAGACTGATCAACGTCAGAAAGATTCTGCGGAAGATTTTTGGACCTTTGCATGTTGGCAACGACGAATAACGCAGGCAATGGAACGATGAGGTGTATGAGCTTTACGACGACATAGACAAAGCGCATCGAATAAAGATCCAGCGACTACTTTGGCTGGGTCATGTCGTCCGAATGGATACAAACGCTCCGGCTCTGAAAGTATTCGATGCGGTACCAGCTGGTGGTAGCAGAGGAAGAGGAAGGCCTCCTTTACGTTGGAAGGATTAGGTGGTGAAGGACTTGGCTTCATTTAGTGTGTCCAACTGGCGCTGGTTAGCACGAGAAAGCAACGATTGGCGCTCTTTGCTAAGAAGAAGAGAAGAAAGGCTGACCAATTTAGAAGTATCGGATTTTAAATTGAAATAGAAGAACAAAAATTCAAATTGATTGCGTATTCTTTATTTTTTTTTTTTAGAAACCGCTCATGACGTGCATTTTTTAAAGGTAATCCCTTTCAAATGTAGACCGCAACTACGCCGTAATTCGGCTATCCGTAAACACCAATTTTGAATGACTCGCTGGAGGACTTCGGTCGATATCTCGTGACTAACTTCAGTAATGTTGGCTTCCAATGCCTCAATCGAAGCAGGTTCACCCACCCTAAGGTGTGATATCACGCGATCTTGGTGGCTAATCTACTGGTCAGAGACGTGGAGATCACTGGCTTCAATTTCCGGCATCGAAAAGTTGTTTATCATGGCGCGATAACGTTCGCCATTCAATGCTACATTAGCGCCAGCCTCGTCTTTAAAGACATATGGGCCGATGATTCCTCTAGCCCATTGTTGAATCGAGTTGAATCTCAAACAATTTAAAAATCGTCCTGGAAACGCGACTGGACAGGTGTTTCGAAAGCTGGTCCAACAATGCAAAAATATATTAATCATCACGGAGAATATTTTAAAAAACAGGAAAACCATTTTCCACTACCAATGTTCATTTCCCAGGCCAGAAATATAAACAGCAACCCTCACAGGAGATGATGTAAAAACGATACTGACGCAAAAAACATGTTTACTTTGATTCCAAACAAACCCCTTCTCTATCTCTAAAACGCTCCATGCAAATCTTCCAATATTCAAAACAATGTTAGACGTATTCTTCTGCCAGCTGCTCCAGGCGGTGTGCAAAAGAAATCATAACTCAAACGCACTCCATACTGTTTCACCTGAGGAAGCAGATGGAAATTGTAAGGTGTAAAAGCTGTCAAATAAGACAGATGATCAAACACTTGGCTAGAAACCGTCATTGCGGAGTGAACGACGTTTCGATGATATGTGAGGGCTCTGGTTGAGTAAATACAAAGGGTTGTGCTCATCGCGGTTTCGCTATTTGGTTTCCAGTAAATTTCACAGAATCAGTTCACTGTGTACGCCACTAAAATTTATTTTTGTAGGCCTTCCAGCCAATTTTCGAGGACTGTGATGCTTGCAGGTTCTGTTTCCTTCTGTGCAACAAAACCTTCATCAAATTAGCACAGTAGGGCTTTAACACGATTTTAGAGCACCTTTTCTAGCTCTTTCAAACTTAAGCTCAAATGAGCCTAGGTTAGAATTATCAAGCTCATAGTGTGCTTATTCAGGCACAAGAGGCACCAGCAGACAACCATAAGTCGACTAAGCTCGATTAATAATTTCTGTATTTATTCCTTTTTCCTACATATTTTTTTCTTTCTCTTTACCCCAGATGCCACTCCTACGACTATGGTGACACCGGCGACATGGTTTGCCGCCTTTCGCATCACAGCCGCGCTACTCTCTCCGATGTGCAAGATCCCTACCTGGAAGTACCCGAAGCAGCCACTTACGAACTCTCGTCTTGCTACAATGTGACCATCGAATGCGGCGCTGGCGATATGATTGCACGCATACGTACCTCAAAACTCTTTGATGGCAAAGTTTACGCTAAGGGTTCACCCAAATCGTGCGCTGTCGATGTAAAGAACTCGCTAGACTTTGAACTGCGCATGGGCTATCAGGATCTTGAATGTAATGTACGTCAAAGCGGCTCTGGACGTTACATGAACGATGTAGTGATACAACATCATGACACCATAGTCACCTCCTCGGATTTGGGTTTGGCTGTCACTTGTCAATATGACTTAACTAACAAATCGGTATCGAATGAAGTTGATCTGGGCGTGAAGGGCGATATTGAACCAGCTCTTAGTGAGGAGGTAATTGTCGATTCACCGAATGTGATTATGAAGATCACCTCACGCGATGGTTCCGATGTGATGCGCTCGGCTGAAGTTGGTGATCCGTTGGCACTCAAATTCGAAATACTTGATGAACACAGTCCCTACGAGATATTCGTGCGCGAATTGGTTGCTATGGATGGTAGCGATAATGCAGAAATTACGCTCATCGATTCGAATGGTTGTCCTACGGACCACTTCATCATGGGACCGATCTACAAGAGCTCCTTATCTGGTAAAATTCTACTCTCTCACTTTGATGCATTCAAATTCCCCTCATCAGAAGTTGTACAATTCCGTGCACTCGTCACGCCCTGTATGCCAACATGCGAGCCGGTGCAGTGCGATCAAGAAGATATCGGTGGTGAATTCAAGTCATTGATTTCATATGGACGCAGGAGACGTTCACTGAATGTGACAGGTGAGTGCAATTGGAAAGTTTTATCGAGCTTTTGTCAAGTATAGGAAGGAATTTACAAACTGTCAATGTGTACTTAAAAAAATTGTGGATCTTTAAGCCTTGAATTCCGTAGTCAAATTAAATTTAGTCGTGATTTCTTTGAGGGAATATTCGAACAATTTGCAAGCCATGGAAAATTATTTAACCCTTTGCGAAATCACTGAGAAAATACCCGACATGTCCGCCCAGCAGTTTTCCATGTGTTCGTAAACAATCGAGCAAAAATAAGGAGATAACTCAAAAAAGCTTGGTAAGCTTCTCCAATACTATGCAACTAAGCAAAGTTTCGCACCTCTCATTAATCGGAAACTTCAGCTCGCTCTTCATATATAAGAAAAATCATAAAAACACTATAGCTTCATCATATTTTTGTTTGACGAGAAAAGTACATAAGAAGAAGAAGGAAAAATCTAACGATTATCTGCATTTGCCGAACAGATTTATGTGATCAGGGCATAACTTGAAATGAAATTTGAAGAAGGGGAGCCAAGAAGCACGGACAGAATGCTAGCTCCTCAAACATTCAGAACGAAAAGCGCATTTTATTCAAAGCTCTCGAAAATGAGCGAGCAGATAGTGAAGGAGGAAACGAGTCAAGTGTCAGGGAGAAAGAGATAGGATACAATAGAGACAGAGACAAGTTTGTCCTGCGAGAATTTTCGAGATTCTTTGGCAAATCTGAAAATATCCTTCGGTTTGAGATTAGAAATAATGATCACTCTCCTGACATCGGAACCCAAAATTCGTAGCAAAGGCAGAACACACACACAGAGAAAATTGTCAGTGATATCCGCCTTCTCTAAGCAAGACAGGCAAATCGGGTCCTCAATGATTTCAATGGTGGTCATGTACTGATCGCATGGGATGTGTCCTGTAATAATATCGAACCGAACGTCTTTTCTTCCAAGTTTCAGAAGACTTTTCGACAGTTTTCTGTTCGGGCATATCGCAAAACACTTTGCAGTTCTGCAGTGTTCTAAACCGGACCATCGTTCTTACGGACCATATTTTGCTCTAACAAAGTATTACTTAAAACCAAGACATTAAGAAGGTCTAGGCGTGTTTCGCCGAAAAATCGTTGAGCACAGTTTGGTAAGACTCTCTTGGCTGATTCTAACTTTATTTAGCGACCGATATGGACAATGTTCGCATTCAGTGCCGAAATAATTTCTAAGTTTGTAGACATGATATCGTTCTATCAGCACACCCAACGAAAAATATATTCTATCCGAGTCCAATCGCACCTCGAAAGCAGTAAAAAAATATCAACTAAATGGTTAAAACTCCATTCCATACAGAAAAATTGATTATGTTTCTAACAGAACGACATGCCGCGCCATCTGTTCAGACCATAGACCGTCTAAACCAACATTTATCTGCAATATCGGCCAGTTATGGCATTGCTCTCTAGTAATGTGGCATTTTTTTGTCATAAATGATTTTTCGATCTAATTCGATATCGAACTCGAGCTACTCTATACGTAAGACCCAGTCTGAGAAGATCGTTTGCTTTTAATTCCTCAGTCGATTTGATCTTGCAAAAAAATTATCTAACAGCCTAGACAGACGGTGGCGTTAATACGGATTACCTGGGCAGTTAGTCTGACTAAAATTGTAATGTAACAGACGGCTGTTGCGCAGATTAGTGAGCAGCTGATTTGTTTATTGGATAGTTTTGTCAGTAACAGAAGGACCGCAGGCAACAAATACAGGTTGCCCTAATACTAAGGACTAATTATTTACATAAAAAAAACTTTAACTTGCAATTTCTCAACCAGCTCCGAAACATCAAAAATGTAATTTCGAACGTATTAGTGCAAACTAGCATTACAAAGTCTTTCTTCTTTCTGTTCTTCTCTTTAAAAGCTGCATTATTTTTCATTCACAGTAGATATTAACTGTCACTTTTAGGCAATGTTGCCATCGAATCCGCTTAAATTATGAGAATTAAGTCTAGTTGTCAATCCGCATTAGTTGCACTTATTTCCTGAGATAATTCCGAATTAAGTCGTTAATCTCGATTAACGCCCCGGTCTGTCGAGGCTATAAGAGATTTATGTAAAATACTCATCCGTGTGGAGCGTCACATGTTTTGAGTTGCTGAGTTCGATGGCCAGTCGATGTTCGCTTCGTTCGAGCTTCTCGTTGGTAAGCTTCATATGTTGATGGGATAGGTTTTCTTCACTAGCAGCCAGTCTAAAGAACAGCAATCAGTGTGAAAGCATCATTTACGCAAAAAAAATATTATCAAGAAAGGCTCTTTTTCGAAACACAAGCGCAAAGAGGTTCCTTTTGTTTCAAGGAAGTTTGATACGAACTGAAAGTCAAACTTTCTGGCGGAAAAGAGCGAACAGTAGTAACACAAGCTTAGATTCTGAAAGCCATGGGCTAATGGTACACCCTGTATTTATTGTATGGTTTGTATTCGGTACTAGCGATTACCTTCGCGCCCACTCCAGTCCACTGCATTGCGAATTTTTACAGAAATTATCAACAGCCAAGAACATTTTTTTCCAGAAAGCAACATCTCTTAACTGGCATTAATTTGATATGAAAAGTAAACAGCTAAACGAACTTTCGGATAAATGAAATAATTTCAATAGTTTGCGAAAATCTTTACCAACGCCTTTTGCTCGCGCAATAAAAGGTCTGCCGAAGCAGGAAGTTAAAGATCAAGTGCTTTCGATTAGAGAAGATTATTGCCGATAAGTTTTTAAATTTAAAAGTGCAAAAATACAAAGTTTGAGTCAAAAGCAATCATAGACAGTAACAATTCGCACATCCTTTTCAATACAGCACCCAACCTTTCTCCAGAAATAATACATGGAATCACCAACTCATTTTAGCTTTCGCCGCAATAAAATAAAAACAATTCGCATTAGAAACAAAAAAGAATAAATAGCAAATAATTTACAAGTGTGCAAGGGTTAAGGCAAGCAATTCTATGTTGTTTGTACGAGTGGAACTCAATTTAATGACGGCATTTCATTTTTTATGGCTTCATTCTGTACGAAACGTAGATTTATGCTATCAGCTGTTGTTGCAATAAACTGTTACAACAACAAGTAAAAGTCACACAACCAAAACAACCAAACAAATGCATAAAATAAAAGTAGAAACAAAGATTCTAAAAAAAATGGTAGCAAATGAAAAATTGTATCTGTCTCACTGATTACATTTTTTTCTTATATTTTCATTTTTATTCTCATTTTTCTTTTCATTATTTGGCATCGCCTCCTGCCCCTTGCTATACCGGCAAACATGTAGAAACTTTTGCCGGCACTGTGCAGAGCAGCCACGTGCAACAACAACAACACCAGCAACAACAGGTGGAGCAACAACAGCGCCTGCATAGTAAACAACAGCAATTGCGCCTGCGCACCAGACGTGAGACAGCCGCCTCGACGAGCAGCAAACCTAGTCAAGAGGATATGCTTTTGGTACAATCAATTCAGATCACTGACAAATTTGGCTTCGATAAGCAACAGCAACAACAACAGCCCAAGTCAACGGCGTACGATGGCAATGAGATGATTTTCATTAGCGGCGAAGCAGGACAAGGATACTGTGTTAATGCGATCGGTAAGTAAGACCGGACAGACAATAGACAGTAGTACTGCATGCAGACAAATACTGCACACACCCATACACATACACATACACAATTCTAAGTTGGTCGTACAGTGCAGACGTGCAGACGACAAGCGCAACTGATGATCGTGGTAGGGCAGACGATCATCACACTAACGGCGATCGTCGAGACAATCAAGACGATCAAGACAACAACAACAACACCAAAAGCAACAGCACCAACCTTTGCAAAGGTGTGTTAATCTTATGTATGAAGGTACATTTATAAACTATTGCTGGACATGATCAACCGAGACAAAAGCAACTAACTTTGTAGTCGGTAGTTAGTAGTACTCAGAGACTCTTAGATTGGAGTTGCGTCTGTCCAGTGCCAGCATATACTTGTACACGGAGTAGTCACAGCGAGCGCAATCAGGCGTTAAGCGTTGACGTAATTGCTTGTGATATCTCTTACCGTCACTGTACACACACACACACACACATACATACGTACAATACATGTTGGATATCGTTCAATCGGCGATTGTTAATGCAAACAACAAATATACGGCAAACATTGTTGCTAACAGATAGCGCCAATGCGATAATGGGCGAGAGCTCAAGTGTCCGTTTTCACAGATTAGCGCAGAATAGTTGCATGTATGTATGTATGTAGGCAAGATAGAGAGAGTGTCGTCGTTCAAGGGTGATAGTGCGGTTTTGTGGGAAAAATGCTTCTACATAAATGATATGTGATAAGCGTCGTAATGGGAAATTGGTGGCTGTAGCTGATAATGTCGTTGGCGCCACTACAACAATAGCGAACTGACACTTTGAATTGGATGCGATTTATCAGCAGCAAGGTGTGGCAAGTTAGAAAAAAAAACGGAAGATTTGAAATGTTTGCGAAATACGAAGAGACAAAAAGACTTGCATTACATTAAGAGTTGTGGATATACATAGGTATATCGCTAGTCAGCCGGAAGAAATCGTCTTAAATCGAAAATAAAAAAAATCGAGAAAAACGGTCTGAAAGTTTTCAATTTGCTATGCCTCCCAGTTAGCGAGAGCGGGCACTACCACTTGCCTTCCTCTTAGTATAGAGATTAAAGGGATACCCCTCTCAAACGGCGTGATACAAATAGCATTGCCACTTCAGTCAACACGAGATGGGTTGATAATCTGACATGTTAGGCTGCCAAAAGAATTTTGGACAGAATAGGGCGTCGTCAGGTGTTCAAAGGTGCTACTTAATAGGTCAAGGAAAAACATGCCTTTGTTAGTTGCTTTCATCACAGGCCATATGTTATGGTCCATATGCTCAAAGATTGAACGTACCTCATTTCGACTATTGCAGAAGCTGTAAGAATGAGGAAGAGTCTGTCGGACATCTCTAAGTTTAGATACTTTGGCTCATCGCTATTGAATGATGCTGATGATCTTAAGAATATAAGAGTTAGCCAAATCCGTTCATGAGTTTGCACTTCAAGCCAACTGGTTTAACGATTCGTAGTAGGTATACTTCTGTTGTCATGTCATAACTAATCGGCAACGGTCTAAGTAAGTTACTTCAAAGACCAACTGCCTCTTCTACCTACCTACCTACCTACCTACCTACCTATCTACCTAATGCTACCTACCTACCTACCTACCTACCTACCTACCTGCCATACATCCCAAAGTAAAAGTAAAGACATAAGATACGTGGAGGGGCGACCGCAATTAGACAAAAGTTGTTCTATTATTTGATGTTCATGCACGATCAGATTCCAACCTACTGCACTCCCGAATGGTAGTGGTGCGCTAGTCCATTCGGCTACGCCGACCACAGCGCCTTTGCATTGACATTATTAAACCTCGTACAACGTTCAACAGGGCGTAGATTCCAATGCTGCTTTTGGCCTTTTCAAACAACTCATCCAAATCTGTGATAATCTGCGTACTGCGCGC
>JAYXIM010036102.1:0-17172 GCA_037575425.1 Anastrepha fraterculus | reverse complement strand
AAAAACAATTGAAATTATTTCGAAAGATGGAAATCTTTGAGCTTGACCAATGCTGAGAGAAATGTTCAGAGAAATGTTTGAAACAAATATTCTAAGAAATTAATTGTTTACCTCTACAGTTCGTTTCAAATCAATTCTTGGATCTTATCTTAAAAATACAACATAAGGCAGCAGTCTACATACAGGGTTGCCCAAATTCGACAGACCCACGTTTTTTTTTTTGGGCCCTTTCCAATCGACGAGGCTTCTCCGCAGGCAACAATATTTGCGTCAATTGAATCTTATACGGGAATAAATGCCAATCAATGCGGATAATTCGTTGTAAAGTGGTCCGAGCAATGCCCAACTGCTGAGAATGGCGATTTTGGGATGTCCTTGGCGACGTCTTAACACTGGCCCGTACAAGAGCAATATTCTTGTCCGATCGCCTTGGCCGGTTTTGATTTGGCCTCTTTGGATTAGAAAAAGCATCACCAGTCGAAAACCTTTCGTACAAACATTTAATGGTGTTCTTAGAATTCGCACTTTTCACATTATTTAATTTTTTTATACGCACGTTGAGTTTTCACAATTGACTGCTTTTGTTGAATGTAAATTTCAACAATTTGGGAGTGCTCCCGTGGCGTGTACTGTTCCATGGTAAAAATCTGCTTGGACTGACGCTTCCAACGCGGTATGTCATTAAGCGATCTAACGTCTCTGCCAAAGGAAACAGGGTTGCCAGATGGGTCCGTCGAATATTAACAACCCTGTACATTGCGCGACAGTGCAGGTATACAACGCTTATTCATTTCGGTCCTGTAAGTCTGACTATTTTTAAAAATAAAATGAATTACTGTTAACCCCAGTTAAAATGAGTACAAAACGAAAAAGCTTTTCCGTCGAGTACAAAAAGGGAATCTTGGAATACTACAGGCGTGTAAATCTAGTAGGATTCTGTAAAGAGAAGATGCTGGATCTCTGTATAGTTCGTAAATAGCATGCAGAGTACGATTACCTGTGTCAACTGGTGGACCAAGAAAATGAGAAAAAACGCAGAGTTAGTTCGGGTCGGCAGCTGTTATTTTCAGAGTTCGAAGATTGCATCTGGGAATGGATTACAGGCAGGAGAGCAATGGCTTTGGTTGATATTCAAAAATGTGCCCTTGAAACAGCAATTGAATTTGATATATCCACAGAAGAATTTAAAGCATCGTCGCACTGGCTGGACAACTTCTTGAAACGACATGAACTGTCTCTAAGGAGATCAACAACAGTGTTTAAGCAGGAAGCAATGAAGTTGTTACACGTGCACTTGCGTTTAAGCCTTTTGTTGATGGCGTCGATTTTTCGAAGTACCAACTCCCCAACATAATTGCTATGGATGAGACCGCGGAATTCCTAGGCCAAGGTGCTCAAATGACAGTTCACGACAAGGCTTCTTCGTCAATTTACGTTCCTTCTAACGGTTACGAAGTGCACGTGCTACCTGTATTTTGGCGATTCGTCTAGATGGCAAGAAAGTATCGTCATTTTAATCACTAAAGGTAAAAAAGGCCAGATTGAACGTGTTTCAGGAATTTATGTCTTTGAAAGTGAAAGAGCCTGGTGCCCCCAAACAGTTAAAAAAAATTGCGTTGATTTCATGCTGCCAACACTATTGAGGGGTCAGAATAGAGGTTTACTCGTTTGAGATTCAGCCAGTACTCACCGCGCTAAAGACATGAAAAACTTTCTTGCTGAGAGGATGACTGATCAAATAATGATTCCGGCAGGAATGACTGGTTACCTCCAGACACTTGACATTGCAATAAACAAACCATTCAAGGATCATTTCCGGATGGAAATCAATGAATACATATATTGAAAACAGAACGCTGAGAAATCATCGAGGTAATTTTGTAAAACCAGGCTTACAAAAAGTTGTGAATTGGGTAAAAAATTCATGTTACAAAATAATTGATAAGTTTCCAATATTTCCAATGCACTACGAACAGGCTACTTAGACAAGAAGTATTCATTTAACGATAGCTATATCGCAAGACATGAGAGATTCGGGTTGGATTTGGAAGAAAACATGAATATAATTCAGAATTTTATTTATGACGATGTTCCAGAAGAAGATGACATGACTGTAATTGAATAAATTTGAATTTCTGTATTCTGTGGAAAATAATATTTAATAATAATATAAGACCTAGCGCGTATTTTGTACAAAAAAAAAAAAGTAAGGCAGTGTCTTATTTTCGGAAAAAGTTGGTAAATTGAAATCTGGTTGGAAGAAGTGTATTGACGTTCAGGAGACTACACTGAATAATAATAAATTGTATTTCAATCCATAAAATTATGTTTTTCTTATCGTACCGCGAAACTTATTGAACAACCTAGTAATTCATTAGAAAAAGTAGTGAGTACGAAAAAACAAACACTATTGGTGTACTTTTGTCCATTATCGTACACTTTTTCGCGGCCTAAAAAGACCCCAAGTGAAATTTTCCAAAGAATATTTTTGTGGAACATTTGAAGGGAAATATTTAGTATAATGTATATCGCTTTGAAAAAAATGTTAAAAGGGGGGGATAGAAGGGTGTATCCCCATCTTAAAACTGAAAACCGCACCCTCCGGAGCCTTATAGTTTTTAAGTAATTTAATGTTAAAGTTCTGTAATTTAACGAAAATTTGGTGTTGCCATACACCTGAAATAAAAACGAAGTTCGTATGCAAAGATGTTCAGAGGGTTGATTGTAAAATTGCAAACTTAAAAACAATGATATTAAGCGTATCACAAAAAATAATAAAGTCATTTAAAGCCAAAAATTACGGTTTATAAGTGTATTATAATGCTTTGATCAGTTTTACAAACGGGTCCTCATGCCTTTTATAAACAGATTTTCTCCAGTTCGACTATCGATTCTGCAAAACAAATAGGGTGGTCGTAGTTGTCTTTATTAAAAAACTACATGGCTGCCTATATTCGACGAATCCATCTGGCAACCCTGTATCTTTTGACAGAGATGTCAGATCGCTTAATGACATACCGCGTTGGAAGCGTCAGTCCAAGCAGATGTTTACCATGGAACAGTACACGCCACGTGAGCGCTCCCAAATTGTTGAAATTTACATTCAACAAAAGAAGTCAAAAGAAGAAGAAGAAGAACAAAAGCATCATGTCCAATAAACAAGAAAAATTGCCGTATCTACGCAACTGAAAATCCTCACGAAATTCAAGAGGTACATCTTTATGAAGATGATCAAGCTTTTACCGTCAATCAGGAACGTTATCGCGATATGATAACCACTTTTGTGATGCCAATTATTCATCGAAAGCGTATGAGGCAGTTCTGGTTGCAACAAGACGGCGCTCCACCACACACAGCTCGCACCACAATCGATTTTTTGAAGAAATTGTGTCCTCGTCGTTTGATGTCGAGAAATGGCGATTTTGACTGGCCACCGCGTTCGCCCGATTTAACGCCACCTGACTTCTTCTTGTGGGGATATTTAAAATCAAAGGTTTAAATTAATACACCAAAAGCCATAGAAGAGCTCAAGAACAACATCCGTGAGGAAATAGCCGCTATTCCAGCCGAAATGTTAGCTATAACTATGGAAAATGCTGCAAAACGGGAACAATACGCCGTACAGGCTCAAGGTGGCCATTTGAGAGATATCATATTAAAAAAGTGATGTCAACAAATCTACTTGAACCAAATAAAATGATTATTATCGTCAACATCAAAAAAATTGGGTTTTTCTTTCATTAAAAAAAAACACATGGGTCCGTCGAATATGGGCAACCCAGTAGTTTCCTTTCCAAAAAAATAACCCTCATCAGTCCAGTCCAGTATTTCCCAAATAACTCCGGCTACGCAATCCATTAAAACCATAAAACCCAAAATTAAAACGTCATATGCGTGTGTGTAGTAAGGAGGCACAATAACCCCCATCCCCATCATTAACACTAAACTTAAATACTTCCTTTTTGGTTTATATTTTTGTTAAGATTTGCAGGCATCCGGCAACACCATACTGTTTTCATTCCAATCTTCTTCTTATTCGCGTTTAAAATTAGAAAGTGATTGTATGGACAAATGCATTTGCATTTAATTTTAATGAAAATAATTCGAATATGAGGATAAAAATAAGTTAAAACACGCGTGTTAGTGTATATTAGTGAAGTGTTAAAAAATATATATGTAGTGCAATGTGCGAAACTATAGTGAAGATCCCGACGGCACTTTGAAGGCAAATAATTACGAAATTGGTCGTTTGGTAAACACAAGCGTAAATATATTATAGATAATGACATTCACATGAAAGTTGGCGCAGATGTTATTAACTGGCAGCACTCATGAAAAAAATAACTAGAGCGAAATTTTAATCCCGCGAAGTTTGGCAAATAAATTCACCTTACTTTTTGCTCACAGTAGTACATTATTGCGAATCCCAGCCCATTTGAATCTATCACCGACCCTACAAACTTAATATAATATTTTTCAAATTTATGAAAATAAGCGTTGGCTCATTTGAGGGGCAATATTGAGTTAAAATATTCCACAAAACTAAGCGCCTTAAAGTTTTGTTAAAGATTCTTAAAGATAATATTAATGGTAAATGTAGTATCATACAAATTTTTTTCAAATAATTTAGACTAAAAAGAAAACTTAGGTCCACATGCCCCGCTAGCTTAGCTAAAGCAACCGCGGCGTTGAAAACATTTTATATAATTTCAAAAAAAAATTTTAATAAAACGCACTTTATAATTTTTTTTTTTGTAATAGTTTTCCTCTCAATTGGGTTGTATTGAGCTTTTGAGCTTTCGCAAGAATACCAAAGCATACCAATTGTTGTAAGCATCCGAATTGTGCCCGTTGTGAATTTTGTGACCTTTTAAGAATAGCGCCGTTGTGGTACATACATACAGTATGTCAATTAGTTGTTTGCAACATGATGAAAACTTGTTAAATACATTTTAATAACTTTATTTTACCAACTGAAATTACATTTTTCGAAATTTTGTAACAATTATGGTTAACGCATTTATGGCAATAAAACTCAAAACTTTAAAACATTATAGTAAAAAAAAACATAAAAGCCCATAAAATAGTTAATTCTGCATTGTCAATTAATTGTTTACATTTTCAGATATAATATGACTTTTGTTAGGAAAAGATAGGTCTGTGATTTTAATATTTAGTGTGAAGGCCTTCAGCTTCCATTACAGATCGCAGGCGACGGGGCATGGAATGAATAAGGGTTTTTAAGTCGTAAGTCTCTGGTATTTTCTGCCATTCAACCTGATTAGCAGTTATAAGAGTGGTTTTATTTGATGGGCTATGTTTGCTCACTTTCTTCTTTAAAAAAGCCCACAAATTATCTATTGGGTTTAAGTCAGGACTCTGGGTAGGCGTATCAATGATTTTACTGCAATTATACAATTATACTGATACACATAGTTTGTATTTTAGTTTATTAGGATTTTCTGGGTCAACAAATCCAAATTTCGTCACGCTTTTTGTCAACTCGTTTTTGAGAATGTCACGGTAGTACTCCTTTGTTTTTATATAGGGTGGGCCATGTAAAATTTGCTTTTTGAATCGACTATAAAAAAAACTAATCAATATTTTTTCAATTTTTTATTTTTATTTTGAAGATTGAACATTGTCATTTATGAATGAAAAATAATATCGTTCAAATGACTGCCACGACTGGCTTTACAGTAGGCAATACGATCAACATAATTTTTAAGCACATTTTCGATTGTTTGGGCTCCAATATCATGAATGGCAACTTCGATTTCGTGTTTTAAAGCATCAATCGTCTATGGATGGTTCGCATAGCATTTGCACTTAACGGCTCCCCACAAAAAGTAGTCCAACGGGCTTAAATCACAGCTCCGAGGCGGTCAATTGATATCGGAATTTCGGTTTTCAAAAACGGTAGCCAAAAGTTCGAGTGTAAATTTGGCAGTGTGGGAAGTCACACCGTCCTGTTGAAACCAAATGGCGTCCATGTCATCCTCTTCGATTTTTGGAAACAACTCGTTGAGCATGTCACGGTAACGCTCACCATTTACTGTAACCGCGGCTCCTGTGACTCGTTGTGGATGCATTTGCTTCTCTACAGTAACGTGTAGATTTTCTGAGCCCCAAATCCGACAATTTTGCTTATTGGCGTAGCCACCGATATGAAAATCAGAAAAGAAGAAGAAGACTCACCACTTTGGAAATAGGTTTTCAATATTTCCCAATTTTGTTCAAGCGTATATCGTCCCATTTCGTAAATGTCAAACCTTTAAGTAAATTATGAACACATTTGACATGTCATTTGTGTTACCATTCTCAAAAAAATAGGTGGTTCAAAAAGCAAACGCTATATGGCCTACCCTGTATCATTAAAAATTCGCAACTCACCCACACCATTCGACGAGACGCAACGTTCCCACGACAGTCGGTTCTACGTAACCGGAACGCGCTCCCACGACACTCGGTTCTACGAAACCGGAACGACCCGGATTTATATCCGGCCAAGGACTGTCACTGCAGCGGCATTCTCAGTATATGTGTGGGGATTGTTTATGCTGCTACAACAACAACAACAACGAGACGCAACCCCATACTATCACTGAAATTTTGCCAAATTTTCCTGTTGGTATTCTATTTTTTTGTTGCAGAGCTGTGCGGGGCTTTCTTCAAACTTTACTGGGTCCATCATGGCTATACAGCATAATTTTTGTCTCGTCACAAAAAATTACGTCATCCCAATATTCCACTGGCCTGTTAAAATTGGCAATGGAAAAACTAAGCTGTTTTTCTATATTAACTGCAGACAATAATGACTTTTTTCTGGCTATTTGCGAATAATATTTGTGCAGTCTTAAAACTTTCCGGACAGTCTCGTGACTTAATGGTTTTCCGCAATCATTTTTTATATGAGATGCCAACTATCTCAGACACGTTTGTGGGGATTAACTGATATTTTTTAAAATTTTTGAATGATCGCGTCTAGAGAGCTTTGGTGGTCTGCCTCAGGCGTGCTTTACTTCAAGCCTGTTTTCTTTTTCTGCGCGTTGAATAATATTGTTCTAAGCTTAATTGAAAAACTTTCCGGCAACTCTTTAGCCGACTTCCCCTTATAATTATTAAAATAAACTAACTGAATCTAATTTTCATTAATTCGTTCACTCTTCACTCTTAAAAGCATCAGCCATACTTAATGTGTGCCAGAAACTTACGATTATAACACGCGTGTATTTGCGTTCAAAATAAAAGTGTTGTTAGCTAGCTTCAGTTTTACTTCAAGTTGTGTTTGCATTTGCAAAGAATTAATTGACATAATCTACGTATATCCTATCTTCGATAATATTTCTTAAGCCGATTAGCTGTAAAAAATATGTTTAATACAAAAATTTTATTCGCACGAAACTACTTTTATATAATATTGACATATAATTTTGACATTTTCAGCCCATGGTAATTACTATTTTTTATTTTCATTTTTCCAACTAACAAATGAATGAACAATAAATTGTAAATATATTAATATTTTTCATATTAAAATTAAAATTAGCCAATATGAACGGATAAAATATTTAGTGGTGGGTGTGGTGAATATTGATTTTCTTTTTTGTTTTGTTTTTTTATTAAAAAATGTTCTCCTTAATCAAAAACTAGTCTCTAACTTTTCTTATTTCGTTGGCATTCGATGTATGCACATTCAAACGCTACTAAAGTACTGACTATCAGCGTTGATCATCAGACTATCCGTTGCACAGTTGCCACGTGCAGCACACGTCTTATTTGCCTTAATATCCGCTAAATTATTTTCATTTTGATTGGCACACTCGTCATTGTCATTGTCATTGGCATTGCCATTCTGCGCTTTTTCACCTTTTCCACTTACCCTTAAACGACTATCCGCCACCGTCCACACACGAGCGCCATAATCATTCGAGGTGCCCAGTATATAGGTGCCAGTCGAATCGAAATCCACAGAATTAATGCCGGCACTACTGCCACCCAAAACCGCACGCGGATCCTGAACGACTGTGTAAGTGCAGAAAACAGAAAAAAGATAAATCCATTTATTGAATTGAAATAATATTGCAACAATCGCGCCTACCTTTCCCCACATCCCACAGCTTCACTTTACGATCGGCGCCACCAGTTGCCACCATGCGCTCGACCGGACTCCAACGCACCGCATGTGATTCGTTTTCGTGCGCTTCGAAATTCACATATATTGTTGTTGGTGTTGTGGAAGATATTATACATGGATTGTAGGGAGGTAGTTCATGTAATGGTCCCAACATATCATCGAGATTAAAATAGTCAGCACCGCCTGCTGCACCGTTATTGCCGCCACCTGTCAGCGATATGCTGTCACCGTCGTCGCCCAAATACGATGGACTAGCCGAATCGCGACGCGGTGAGCCTGGTTCACGGACAGCGTCTTCTAGATCGCGTTTCAATTTATCCGAACGTTTTCTGAAAATTGACGGCAGTCTTTTTCTAGATATTTAAAAGTGGGAGTGCACAATTTGTTTATGATTTCGAAAACAAAAAGAAAAGAAGAAGAGAAGGAAAATAGTTGTTTTTTCGGTACGTTTGCAACAAAAAAAATTTTATTGAAAAAAAAATTGCTTTTTTTTTCTTTGGTGATGTTTTGATGCATTTGATGGCTATCATCAGCGTTACTTGTGTTGTTGTTTTTACACTTAAGATTTTCTGGTTTTTGTTTTTGTTTTTTGTTTTTCAAAATTCTGATTTTGGATTATTTTGCAATTAAGAGTGTAGTACTTTGCTAAGCCATTAAGCGTTGGGTACACGTGTGACAGGAAGGTGATGAGAGTGAGTCGAATGGTGAGTAGTAGCATCGAGAGCAGATGTCAAAATGGCACAGGCGAATTTGGTTAGATTGATGCAAAATAATTTTTATTTCTATGAATGTTTTTTTATTTCCGCAATGAGTAATAAAATTAAATTTTTTTTTTGTTATTTTTTGTGATGATTTCTGCTTGCATTCGATGGCAATGTTAAATGGGCTTGAAATGTTCAAACGACTCACAACAATGTTAACGGTATTTATAAAAGTACTAAATGGCATTGTTTTCAAAATCAAATGAGAATAAGAGAATACAATAAATTATAAAATAGCAACAAACACAGATACAAATATACTACACATACATATGCACATAAGTGATATAGAACTAACTAAGTTGTATGCTAGAAATTTGAAAATTTTACGGCATGCGCGCTTAGGATCTAACTTCCATGCACACATGAATACATACATACATACATATAGGTATATGCATGTATGTACAGTGAATGATATAATAAAAATATTTACATATACAATTAAATAAAACCAATTACAAGCCAATTAACTACCTCAAAGCGCAATACATGAAACGACTACTAAAAGTAAATGCAAAAATACGTAAAGACATGCAAAATTATCAGATTTTTATTTTTAACAAACCCCACTAATTCCATTTCTTCTTCATACCCTCCCTGTTTGATAGAACACAATTATTTCTACGAGAGTGGTTGAAAAAAAACCTTCTGACGTGGGTATTGCCATCTCAGATGTAATTATGCCCCGAAGCCTGTACTTCCAAGTAAATGCTCAATACTTTTTTCCCGAAGCAAGTCGATTTTTTACGCGATGCTTTTTTCAAGTTCGGCACTTGATATCGATACTTTGTTGCAGTATTTGCTATACGGCAACGCTACAACTATCATTTTTCTTCGTAAGTTCTACCGATCACAATCACAAATACTCCCAGAAGCGACTTGAGTGAAATCCCTGACGAAGTGCTCAATCAAATGGCGAAAGAACTGAAAATATCTAACCGTAGCATCCGCCGCATACTGAAAAATGATCTCAAAGTCAAGCCTTACAAGATCCAAAAAACGCATGATCTCACAATAAGTCAGACTTGAGAGAGCGAAGGAGTTGCTTTGCTTGGCCGAAAGCGGTCAATTTCCGAACCTTCGTGTTTTCTGAACAGAAAATTTTTCAAATTGAGCAATTCGTAAACTCCCAAAACGATAGGGTTTATTTGACCGACCGTTCATACGAGAATTTGAGTCATCCATTTAGCCATCAGGAGGCAGCACCCGCCACAGGTAATGGTTTGGGCCGCTGCAACCGCAGATGGGCGCTCTCCAATTATTTTCATCGAACCTGGCGTCAAGGTAAATGCGACATATTCGAGTATTTGAAGCGGCAGCCCGTAGCCAGACTTTAAACAGGTCTCGGCACCGTCACACAAAGCTCGAGTGAACCAAGAACTTCATAACACCCACACAATGGCTCTCAAATACACCAGGACGCGAAGACCGTTGGATTATTCTCTTTCAGACATTTTGGAGAGCGAGGTTCGAACTAAAAGATGAACCAGTCTCAAGGCGCTGAAAAAAGCCATTGTCCGCGACCGTGGGCCAAAATACCTGCAAGTAACACTCGGGCACCTTGCGATTCGTTTCTGGACCGTCTCAAGGCCATAGTCAAGTCAAAAGGTGGTCATATCGAGCAAAAGTAAATTATAAAATAATAAACAATTTGAATGCGTGTTTTAAATATGAAGTGTCCAAGTACATAGGTAAAGAACACGAAAATTTGAAAACGACATTCGAGTTACTCGTAGAAAAAGGGCACCAAATCTGCATTTTTTCCCCAACACATAAATTCGCCGAGCTTGGATTTTTCGTTGGCAAATACGAGATGTGTTCAAAAAGTATCGCGAATTTGAAATTTCGCAGGTTACGTATATTCGAATTTCGATTTTTTTGTGGCGATATGTTGGTACTCATGTCTCTCACTCATGCCGACGAGTTCGGCCACTTTGAATGTTCAGTTAATTGTTGACAGCTGTTGTTCAAAGAACCTGTATCAAATTTTATGTAAAAAACGATGCGATGTTAAGTGCATTCCGAATGTTGACTGTGTCATACGGAGAAGCTACTTTGGACCCGAGCAACGTTTATCGGTGGTACAAAATGTTCTCAGAAGGCCGAAAAGATGTGAACGACAAAAAGCGTGCCGGACGCCCGAGCTCTGCGACAACAGACGAAAAACGTGTAGAAGTGAAGAAAACGTATTGGCTAATCGTCGAATCACCGTTAGAGAAGTTGCTGAATGGCTTGTGCCATTCAATTTTTTTTTTACAATGATTTGGGCATAAGACGGGTCACCGCAAAATTCGTACCAAAACCTGCTCAATTTCGATCAAAAGCAGCATCGCATGAACATTGCTAATGAGATGTTGGACTCTGTCCGCGTCGACCAAAATTTGATCCAGAGGGTCATAACTCGTGACGAATAGTGGGTTTATGGTTATGACGTGGAAGCCAAAGCTCACTTATCTCAATGGAAGCTGCCGCACGAACCAAGACCGAAAAACGAAAAAGTGCGCCAAGTTCAGTCGAATGTAAAGGTTTTGCTTACCGTTTTCTTCGATTGCAGGGGCGTTGGGCGTTGTGCAACATGAGTTCTTGCCACAGGTTAAAACGGTCGATAAGGAATAATACCTGCAAGTTATGCGCAATCTGGGCGAAGCAATCCGTCAGAAACGCCCGGATTTGTGGAAGAACAACAATTGGCTCTTGCATCAGGATAACGCCCCTGCTCACACATCGTTGCTTGTGCGCGATTTTTTGGCCAAAAACAACACACTTATAATGCCACAGCTACCGTATTCCCCAGATCTGCCAGGTCTGGCCCCTGTGACGTTTTCTTCTACCCGAAACTGAAGAGGCTCTTGAAAGGACGACGCTAAGCTACGATTGACGAGATAAACACGGCATCGAAGGAGGAGCTGAACAAGATTAAAAAAAAAAATTATTTTTCGAAGTGCTTCCAATATTGGAAAAAACGTTGGCACAAGTGCATAATATCTCATGGGGATTAATTTCAAAGGGTCAAAATAGGTATTAAAGAATAAATAAATAATTTTTGAAAAAAACACAAAATTCGCGATACTTTTTGAACAAACCTCGTCAAATTTAGAATGACAAATATTGGCCAACTAAAGATCGTCCCCAACTCAGTACTCCCTCATGTTTTCGAAGAAACGCCGAGTTGTTTCAGTTCACACAAAAACTAAATATCCAATTCAAATTCTATTTTCCATCGACAGCGGAAAAATATATTCATGCTTCAAAGGTTATGTTGTGCATCTGGTGGAATCAGCAGAGTGTCATCTATTATGAACTCCTTAAACAATCTGAAACCATCACTGGCGACTAACGACCGTTACCGACTGCAGCTAATGCGTTTGAATCGAATTCTCAAAGAAAAGCGGCCGAAATGCGACGGCAGACATGACAAACTGATTTTGCTGTATAACAACTCCAGGCCACAAGATACTAAATCGGTCCAGAAATATTTATAGGGACTAAATTGGGAAATCTTGCGCCATCCGACGTATTTCTCCAGGCATTGCACCTTCAGACTACCATCTGTTCCGATCAATGCAGTCAGCCTTTATTGAAGAGCGGTTCACTTCTTACGAGCGCATCGCAAACTGGTTCATCGAATGGATCAAGTCAAAAGAACTCAAATTTTTCGTCAGAGGAATGCGTATGCTGCTTGAAAGATAGAATAGAGTTGTAGCTTCCAATGGCACATACTTCACATAATATCATCTATTATTTAATTGTTTAAATGGTTCGTAACTTTGGCTAAGAAAGGACGGAGGCTTATTTCCATACTCAATAAAAAAGGACAACTGGCAGTAGCATGAAATTTTTGAATTTCGTGAACACTTTTGGAAGACACTGTATGTATGAATTTGCCAAAAGCTTTGAAAAAAATAGTGAACCAAAATATTTTGAAAACTGTTAAAGTAAAATTGAAAAAATATATATAAGAAAATTGCGCAAATTTATTGAAAATTTTTAATTGGTAATTTCGAAATTTAATTGCAAAATTGTGTAATATTTTTTCATATACAGACTTTTGTAATGTACTCGGAAATAATGTACAAGCATGTGTATATTTATCACCGATTCTAGTGCACATGGATGTGAAAAGTGAAAAATATGCACTTCTCTAACGAGCTGAAGCAAAATAATGGCATCGCAATACATACAGTATTTTACAAGGTGGTGCAAAATGTATCAGCCTATCGGAAGATTTATATTTTTTGCAAATGGCGTCGTACTTCAATCATATTTGACATGTGGGAGCTAGACAGCTGCATGAAAGCGTAAGGCTTAAAATAAGGCTTTCAATCCTGGAATTTTTTTTTTTATAGGGAAAAAGTTATTTAAAAACAAAATTCAATGGATAATTTTGCGCCACCTTGTATAAAAATATTTATTCAAAAGGTTCTTAAATGTGGTTAGCGAGCATTTCTTGTATACTCGCGGCTAGTATCGAAAAAAGTGCTGAGAGAAAGGAAAAGCTGAAAGAGCTAAGGAAAATCATGGGAACGGCTCGATATGTAAGCGCTTGTTTCACTGTGGAGGATTTGAAGATTAGACACGAAATTTTTTATATCCATAAATGGGGTGATCCTGACTATGATAATTTTATCATCGAAATCAAGCGAAGAGCTTTTTACAAGTATTTCACCACAATAAATAAGAAAAGAGATCACCTAATATTAACTACTTTCGAGGCAAATCTACATACAGCGAACAAAAGGAGCCACTATAAGTAAAAATTTACGAGACACGAACAGAGATAAAAGTTGGAGTTTCACCCACCCCTCTTCTATAGGGGCAAACTAACGTAATACAAGAATAAAAAATTCAACTCTAAAAATTATCGATATTAAGTATTGAACAGAAAACTTTTGAGTACCTCATGCAAACACACTTCCCTGGATGCCAAGAATGGACGAACAATACACAAAGTTCGAGCTCTTCTGAAATTCAGATAGATGAACTTGCAAGGTAGATTATCTGTGAAACTAAAGTAACCTGGGCGGTAAACTCCTTCCAACCCTACAAATCAAAAGGATCGAATGGAATTATACCATTGATGTTACAGCAGTCTATAGGAGCGATAAACATATGGTTGGTTAAGATCTTTAGGGAAACCATATGTTCACTGTATATCCCTAACTCATAGAGGAAAGTCAGTGTTGTCTTTATTCGCAAAGCAGGGAAACCGGGTTGTTATCCTCTTCGCCAGTGTGAGAAGGCTGGTTGTAATAGTAAAAATACTTGCCCAATGAAAACGACCACAAAGCCTCGGAGGAACCAGCCATCTACTAAAAAAGATCTAAGTGGTTTAAGCAACTTAGTTAGGGGATGTGTCTTAGGGCCAGTGTCTTATCTTAGAGAAGCAACCTGTCTTACCTAACCTAAGTATTGTACTAAGAAAAAAAACCTGGGAGAAACAAAGTACAAAGTATCAAATATTTACAATATAATTTTTTTAAGGCAAATAAATAAAAAAAAACAGGCTGCCTTCTTCGGCACATACCCTCCACGAGATTTCTGGTCTGTTCTTTTGAAAAAAAAAGCTCAAATTTATCTGAATTTGTTGAGAGAGCTGCTAAGAACCCAGTTTTGACCCAGTTTTGTGGAGCCGCAACTTCATTTGGGTGTAAGAATTTTCAAGGGCTTTAGCTTCGGTCGATTATGTTAATAAAGTCAAAATGAAGGTGAAATTTCGCCCCTTTGATTTTGTTGAATTTTTCACTCAACAGTAGGTTTCGCAAAATACTGCATTGTTTTAGGCTTTTGAAATTTCTTTGACTTTGGCAGATATGGACGCCGTTGGCAAGCTAACGCAAACTACAAAACACTGTTTTGCTCGTCTTGCTAAGCTGGGTACCAGAACATGAAGGTCATGACGGCAAGGATGAGTCGGACTGCTTAGCAAATTTGCCGCTACATCAAAGTTAAATGGCCCAGAACCCCTCTACAGGCTTTCCAAAACCCAGGTAAAGAAAATTGTCAACGACTGTGAGAACATGGACTTTATACTACACTGAATGGAAAATTCGTGACAGAGGCAAGTAAAATAATTTATACTTGCTTCTAGAGGAGCGTCAAGTCGGTTCTTAAAACTGGATAGGAGGCAATGGAATGGAATGATGGATTTTCGAGGCATTAGAGTCTTCTCCATCATTTCAGGAAACTAGGATTAGTAGAATCAAACGTCATGCCGTGCTCATGAGCTGAATCATGAAACACCAGAGTGGACCCTCCGGGAATGGGCAGCTCTCCCTACACGAAGTCAGCTCTGATGATGTAGCTCTGTATTTGTGGAATCAAAACGCCGAGGAAGTGCTCAAATTCATCAGAAATCTAGAATTACAGGCTCGCGGTGAGGCACAATAGGTCACATCAGAGATCGCAGTGAGCTATGACCCAATAAAATTGAAACTGCCTACTGGGATAGAATGTATAAAAGACGACAAGGCAACTCAAAGAAATGTGTGCGAATGTCCGGCGTTGGCTGGATTTTAATTTATACGCCAATTGGTGAGAATGAATGTTGGAGATTCGAACCTACGTTATCTCTGTGTATTTCCGAATGGTAGTCACGCACCAACCCATTCGGCTACGGCGGGTCGAGACGTCCGGAAAAAGTGTTCATCCGATAACTGTTAAGAGATATCTTAACACCTTATGTACGGGAAGCCTATAAATAGGTTTTTCTAGCAATTTGGATTTAACTAGCGGAAACGAAGAAGTATTAGTTGATTCTTTGTCTGAATGTTCTGTGAGCAGTGAATTCAGTAATGATAGCGATATTATAATTTATCGAAAGCATTCTGGATTGCCACTACGATACAGCGATTCAGAAGATGATGTTACTGTCACATGTGAAAATAGTGACTGATAAACCAATTAATTTGGAACCTTTTGAATGAAACTCCGGGATAAAAGTTATGCCAAAATCGCGAGAATGCGTAGAGCATGTTATAGAGTTGTTTATTGGAGAAGATTTACTTGAATATATGGTTAGCCAATCAAACATATACCATTCTCAAATAGAAAAAATGAATGAAAATATCATCAAAGGCAAGGAATGGACGAACATTACAGTGACAAAAAATGAAAAAATGTTTAGACTTAATCATTATAATGGGACAAGTGGGCAAAGAACTACTTAAAGATTATTGGCCAACTGATCCATTTATTGAAACACCAATCTTTTCAAAAATTATGAGCAGAGACAGAGACAGATTTATGCAAATATGGCAATGAACTTTAATGATCGCAAAACCGGTCCGCTTTAGGATGTAATCTGCTATCCAATTTTTCCGTACATAAAGTGTTAAGAATAGGCGATATTGCAGTAAGACAGCACGTAAAATTCCTCTAATTTGAAAAAACAAAAACCGTCGCTTTCGTCTTAAGTTAGCACGGAGACAGAGGAATGGATTTTCGGTCTAAAGTTTTATTTACTTACGTATCGAAGTTCAATATATTTGGAAGTGATGGCCGGACTAAAATATGGAGGAGAAGAAATGCGGATATGGAAATGAAAAATTTGATTCATGCCGTCAACCATGGCTGCATTTGGTGTCGGACAGAGGACCTTTATTGAAGGTACTACCGAACAACATTTGAAGCCGTCAGTAGAAAGGTTGAGTCTTGGGCAAGGTTGGGTTTTCCAACAAGGCAATGACCCTAAGCATACAGCACTACTTGTCAAAGAATGCCTCTTACTTTGCGCACCCAGATAACTAAATACACCACCACAGAGTTCGGAGAATTTAAATCCGATAGAATATGTTTGGGAGCCTTTAGAGCCAACACACTTCAGATTATAGTAGAACAATCAGTTGAGTGGCGCTTCCCGCTCTACATGCTGCTCGTAGACTTTAAGAAGGCATTCGACACTATCAAACGAGACGCAATATGGCTGGCAGTGAGTAGAAAGGGAGTTCCCGCCAAGATAATCCGCCTCATCAAAGTCCTCTACGAGAACTCCCCACTGGAAGTGCTACAGAAAGCCGATATCAGCGATCCATTCACTACCAACGCAGGCATAAGGCAAGATTATCCCCTGTCGCCCATCTCTTCGCCATCGACCTTGATGACGTCGTGAGCCAACTGACCCTGCACAAAAAAAGGCATCGTATGGAGTTTCACCAGACATCTTGAGGACCTGGACTTCGCCGATGACATCTGGCTCCTCTCTTACAAACTCTCTGACAGGTGCAAGTGAAGGCGGACTAACTAGTCGCGCTGGCACGCACTGTCGGACTGGAG
>JAYXIM010036096.1:0-24751 GCA_037575425.1 Anastrepha fraterculus | reverse complement strand
CACAGCGTTGGTTCGATCGATTTCGTTCTGGTGTAGTAGATGTCGAAGATGCACCCCGTACTGGTAGGCCAATCGTCGTAGAGACTGATAAAATCGTTGAAATTATCCAAAGGCACCGGCACGTGAGCATTCGCTCGATTAGTCAGGAACTAGGTGTACACCACAAAACCGTTTGGAACCATTTGCAGAAGATTGGATTCCAAAAAAGCTGGATGTTTGACTGGCGATGAAAAGTGGATCACGTACGACAACGCCAAGCGAAAAAGATCCTGGTCGAGAAGCGGCGAGCCGGCCCAAGCCATCGCCAGTCCCGGATTGACCACCAGTTTGCTGTGTGTCTGGTGGGATTGGAAGGGAATTATCCACTATGAGCTGCTCAACTATGGGCAGACCCTTAATTCGGTCCTCTACTGTGAACAACTTGACCGTTTGAAGCAGGCGATTGACCAGAAGCGGCCAGAATTGGTCAATAGGAATGGTGTTGTGTTCTATCAGGACAACGCTCGTCCTCACACATTTTTGATGACCCGCCAGAAGCTACGGGAGCTCGGATGGGATGTCCTATTGCACCCACCATATAGTCCGGACCTGGCGCCAAGTGACTATCATCTCTTCCGGTCCATGCAAAACGCCCTTGGTGATACCAAGTTGGCCTCAAAAGAGGCTTGCGAAAACTGGTTGTCTGAGTTTTTTGCTAATAAAGAGGGGGAGGTTTTATAAAAATTTCAAAAATTTCAAATCACAAATACGACATTTATTTTTCCCCCAACCCAATATTGATGTAGTTTAAAAAGGTACGGATTTATGTACAGCTGGCCGGTATGTTTCACGGTACTACAACAACAAAGGCAGTCCGTAAAGGCATTGAACCTCAAATTGTATTATTGCGCAAAGTATCGGGTGTTTTTTTTTTAAGTGCGACATATATCCGTCACAGCTACGGGTTACATGGTCCATTCGATCAGTTAAATTTTTTACTACATTTTCCAATAAATATGGTCGTATGTATCCAATGGTGGCGGGAATATTGCAATAGATCGATTGTTAAGCGCGCCACAGTAGCGGCAGCTCCTTCCTTATTTCGAAAGAAATAAAAACCGATGATGCAGCCAGTGCTCTATGAACTTCGGGAACAAACTACATTTTTCGAAGAAAATTTCCACAATGAATCGTTGAATAAAAGCGTTGTTCTGGCGATAAGACGATTAATGATAACTTTCCAAGCCTTAGTGAACAGAAATGTCAAACCTGTTGGCAATTCTCAGCTGCCAAACCAGAGATATCGATAGTTCCCGTGCAGCTAAAAAAGCATCCGATACTACGAAGTTTAAATGTTTTTTTTTTCGCCATGCAAATATGGATTTTCTTTACAATTATGGTAGTAGCCTGACCTAAATGGCAAGTTATAAATGACTTACTATTTAAAATTCGTTTCAACCAGGCCGAATTTTTTTTGTTTCGTTTTTGTTGATAAACTGTTTTTATTATTCACTGAGCACGAAAATTGTTCAAATATTTTCAAAACCACCTAATTGCAACAAAGGCTACTGTAGCACTAGCAGGCACATTGATAGCCAAATCTACAACAGATATCAGATATTACATCCACACTCGGCTAGTAGATAAACAAATTGGCATACTTAATCAAAAACATGATTTAGCTAGTCAAGCAGCCAAGCCGTTAACCACAAAAGTAGGCAACGATCTAGATACGCATGTATGTATGTATGTATTCGCATAAATAATTTGTTGTTATAACATAAGTACAAACTTTTATATATACAGAGATTATCGACTCGATATGATTGATTATTAAAATGTGCATGCCCAAGTATCCAAAGTGGAAGCATTTAGCGCTTCAGCAATTGGCGACGAAGAGTACAGGGAGAGCGCACGAAAAAGGGAAAGTGGCAAAACGTACATACCGGCTTATACCTGTAGATGTAGATACACATATGGCCATTAAAATAGGTACGCTGCCTTTGTCTATCGATTTCCTTGTGCTGCTCGGAAAAATTTAAAAAAAAATTAATAATTGGCGCGTACACGTTTGTTAGGTGTTTTGCCGAGCTCCTCCTCCTATTTGTGGAGCGCGTCTTGATGTTATTCCACAAATGGAGGGGCCTACAGTTTTAAGGCGTCGCCGAACGACAAATTGTTTTGTTTGGCAGAAATACACTCGGAGATTTGCCATTGCCTGCCGAGGGGCGACCGCTATTAGAAAAATTATTTTCTTCATTTTGGTCTATCACCGAGATTCGAACCTACTTTCTCTCTGAATTCCGAGTGGTAGTCCGCTTTTTTCCAAATGGCATCAGTGCTTCGTGCAACTAGCACAGGTTCGGTTATTTTCATTAAGTTTAATATTGCTTGGCCACTAAATGGTCCAAAAACAGGTACTTTGCTTATAACTCTTGCATTTTAACTAATTAAGTAAAAAATATTGAATATAAAATAAGAGAATTCTAGCGAATTAGATAGTTCATTTAATAACATCTTTGGACACCTTTTTAAAAGCTTCGCTTGGGCACCCGGTTCTGGCCTTTTTTCGTCCTGTTCGCGAATCCTTTTTAAAATAAATCGATGAAGATTAGATTTAAGGAAGCTACCTGGAAGCTCAAGTCGTTAGCTATAATAGAAATATGTTAAATTCACTTCCATAGTCGTAAAAGCCAATCTGGCCAGACCCGGGTGCCCAACGGAGAGTGAATATGAATTTCTTTCAAAGATGAGTCGTGCACAGCGGAGGCCTGTTGTCGATCTTCGAAAAACAAACAAAAAAATCGTACAAATTTAACGCAGTCACTTGGCGGTCCAAAAATTTTGTTGCAAATGCCCTCAAGCCCAAAAAATCCACAGAACGACGTAGAGCCAAACCAATAACGATACTGATAATTTAATTGCGTATCTTGCCAAGAACGGTTCATTTTAGTTATCAAAACCCATTGCAGCTGAAATCAACAACATAGTATCAGCAAGAACTGCACAGCGTCGATTGTACAACATGAACCTGGCAGGCAGAATAGCTCATAAAATTCCTCTGTTGAAACAAACAAATTTAAGGAAGAGTAAAAGTTTTGCTCAAAACCACAAGTCATAGACCAAAGCATATGAAAAAATTGTACAATGAAACAAACATAAATTTATTTGAAAATGATGCTGGGCAAAATTTGAAACGTCCCAAAGGACAAGAGTTCGCACCGCGGTTCACAAATAAAGGAAAACAGTCAGGCACGAGGGCGATTCTGAATTATGCCGCGCCTGTCTGGTCGCCTAGCACTAGTGATTCGCAGTCGATAAAGCGTGTCAAAATACTGCAATCAGGATAGCCACGGGAGGATGCCTCCTGATGTCAACCCCACAACACCTACACAATGAGGCATGAATGCTTCCCGTCAGGGAGCACAATAAAATGCTCAGCAAGCTGTTTCTGCTTGGGTGCTAACGAAGTTTTAGCCCCTGCAGACACTTGCTACAACCTGAGTCGACTTCCAAGCATGTCAGGAGGCATCTATTAAACTATTCTGACGAGATCCAGGACAAAACGAACCTAACCCGCGTAACTTTGGCCCAATTGCGTTGTGGACACTGTAGCAGACTAAACTCCTACTTATCCACAATCGACCCCGACATACCCAACATAAGTCCAGCATGTGAAGGCACACCGTACGATACTAACCACATCCCCACATGCCCCATCAACCATACTCACCTAACACCGCTTTCTCCCTCTGGGCCCAACCTGTCGAAACAGCGCGTTTCCTGGGCCACTGTTAGATGAGTCAGACGAAGACGACCGGTAACTGTATCGCATTGGCAGGGTTTAGTAAGCTACTACAAAAACAAAACAACAACAACAAAGACGGCAACATAATAATTTGGGGTGCTTCTCTTGGTATGTAGTAGAACCTATTCACCTCATAACCCATAAAATGGACAAATTTATTTACGTTCCCACGACAGTCAGTTTTACGTAACCGGAACGACCCGGCTTTATATCCGGCCAAGGACTGTCACTTCAACAGCCTTCCTCCTATGCCTTCTCCCTGCATGGGGAATGTTTATGCTGCTACAACAACAACAACAACCAATTTATTTACAAGGAAATACTTCAAGAAGTGATGCGACCATTTGCTGAGGAGAATATACCACTTCGGTGGCTTTTCATGCAAGATAATGACCCAAAGCACTCCTCAATGTTAGTGCGTGAATGATTTTTACAAAATAATGTTAAAGTTATGGTTAGCCAAGTCAGTCACCGGACCTGTTTTTTCTGTACAAACGTGGGAAGTACCTATTTTAATGACCACATGTGTACATACATATACTATATCTTATCAAATAAGATGTGCGAACTGTTGAAAAGCTACAGAGTATCAATAAGAGAAACAGCTGTGTAACTCGACTGGTTTAAATGCTATGGAGGAAGGGTACCATGACGCGCGATAATAAAGCGAACAATAAAAATTCTAATGCATATTGAGATATAAAAAAATACAAATATGCATTGGCTAATGACTCTAGCAGTACCAAATTTGATTAAAATTTAATATTTTTTCAGCATTTCCGCTTGAATATTCACAGATTACGTTAATTTAACCCAGCTGGCATTAAGCCACGCATATACCTTTTGAGCTCTAGCGATACCAGATGGAGGTTGACATTCATTCGAATGGTCCCTTTTACTGATATTACTGGTTTGTTCCGCACAGTTCTTGACTTGTTGCAATTTAACAGATTACACCACAAAGCACACAGACACTGAATTTGCACACTTTTCCAAATATCTTTTATACCTTTTATACAGGCAAAATATACTAGAATTTCTCAAAAACACAAAAATTTAAATGTTCAAGTAAATAAATATGAAAACAATGAAAAAAAATCGACGTTCAATAAATTTTTCTCAATCAAAACAAAACAGGGAGTTAAAATACAAATACGAATAAGTAACTAGAGCTTGGTTCGTATGACACATTTATGCATCTGCTATGTTGTAGTTGTTGTAGCAGTGCAACAAGCCCTGCCAATGTGGTGCAGTCATCAATAGGCATCGTATATGTGAACTAACGGTAAGTTCAGGAAAAAATTTATTTCGGCGGCTTGGGTCCAGAGAAAGAGCGGTGTAGGTCAGTAGGTTTAAGAGGGCATGTGAGTAGGTGATTAGTGTTGTTGTTGTAGCAGCATAAGCATTCCGCATGCATAAACGAGGAATGCTGCTAAAGTGACAGTCCTTGGCCGGATATAAATCCGGGTCGTTCCGGTTACGTACAACCGACTGTCGTGGGAACGAGGTGGTTAGCGTCGTGCGGTGTACCTTCACATGCCGGACATATACAGAGGATGTCGCGGTCGATTCTGGAAAGTAGGTCGATTCTGCTTCAATATCCAGAACGTAATCGAGACAAAGTTGAAGCTGAAGTTCTTTGTCTGCGATGGACGGCGATTGGACTACGATGAAGGCATTCGGAGATTGGGAGTTTGGGAAGGTGCTAAGAGACTCCCGATGAATGTCGTTTAATGTCTGTCTATACGGCGGCCGCCGTAGCTGAATGGGTTGATGCGTGACTACCAATCGGAATTCAGAGAGAACGTAGATTCGAATCTCCGTGAAACACCAAAATTAAGAAAAAGTGTTTTCTAGTAGCGGCCGCCCCTGGCAATGGCAAACCTCCGAATGAATTTCTGCCATGAAAAAGCTCTTCATAAAAATATCTGCCGTTCGGAGTCGGCTTGAAACTGTAGGTCCCTCCCTTTGCGGAACAACATCGAGACACACGCCACAAATAGGAGGAAGAGCTCGGCCTAAAAACGTCCGAAAAGGGTGTACGCGCCAATCATATATAAATATATATACTATTCGATTCAGTAGTTGCAGTCGAGTCTGGTCGATAAGTAGAACCGACTGTCCGGGGAAGAAGAGATGTCTCCACCTTTCGCCGGGTAGGTGGCTCAGCCTCTAGAAAATAGCTGCATTGGCGATTTCTGCGGTAGCACTCATTGTGTAGATTTTGCAGGGGTAACATCAGTAGGCATCCGTTGGCTGTTCTGATGGCAGTATTCTAACAAGTCTGAAGGTTTGTCCACTGCAACTCACTAGTACCAGGCGACTAGACGACCAGACGGACGCAGCATAATTTTCAACCGATCGGCCGATTGCCAGAAATGCCGACAGCAACATTTGCTTGTCTTTGCCCCAAGAGCTGCCGGCTAGCGAATTGAGAACCTTGTTGCGGTTTTGGGCCTTAGTGGCAATTGCGGTTGTATGCGCCAAGAGGGAGAGCGGTCGCCATGATAGTCGGTGCTACGTAACCGGAATGACCCGGATTTATATTCGGCTAAGAACTGTCACTTCAGCAGCACTCCCCGTACATGTATGGGGAATGTTTTTGCTGCTACAACAACAACATATCTTTAACTATACTGACTAGATCCAAAGCGATCGACTATAAAGCGGGCATTCCCATGGCAGCCGGTTCTACGTTACCGGAATGACTCGGGTTTTCTTTCCCGACCAAGGGCTGCCGACCCAGTATACTAGCCCTGTCTAGTGTACCGTACTTTACCTTTACTATAAAGCGGGTTTGCTATAGCAGCACTATTCCAGCCTCACTAAGGCCAATAATACTTTCAAGCACTATAATCGAGGACGTGTAACAGTAGTCAAACGAAACGCGATGTGTGTTTTGTATAGTTCCGATGGCGCAAAATCCGACTGTAATAGGAATGGAAGTGCTGTTTCGTGCTGATTGAACCAGGAGGATGTTCATAGGCATTCCCTCAGGTCACTGTATAATACGAAAACATCGGAACAAGCCCGAAGTACAGTGTTTATTATTGTTGTAACAGCGTAATCATTTCGAATAAATTTTGAAGCGAATGTTGCTGGAATGGCATGATTGGTTGACTGTAAATCCAGTTCGTTGCGTTAACGTTTAGTCAACGGTTGAGATAAAGTCTATTTTACAACTCGTCCGCAAAGCCGTGCATGTAATTGATTATCGATGTGGCGTGCTCTCGAGAAGATATGGAAAACACATTTTTATAATGGCAGAAAATTGTATATAATAATAATTGTATAAAATAATGCAAGCGCTAATACTACATAAGTTTCATAAGCTCCTGTCCAGTGAATGCCGTAATCGGAATTCAACCACCACTCATTGCAGATGAAGAGATCCAGCTTCCCCGTGCGACCCGCGTAACACTGGCACAATTACGTTCTCGATATTGTAGCAGGTTAAACTCCTACTTATCCAGAATTGACCCCGACATACCGAACTTATGTCCGGCATGTAAAGGCCCTAACCACCTTTTCACATGCCCTTTAAAACCCACTCATCTAACACCCCTCTCCCTCTGGACCCAGCCTGACGAATCAGCATATTTCCTGGGCCTACCTTCAGATGAGACTGACAAAGACGACCGATGATATACTCTGCACTGATGGGGCTTCTCTTACTGCTACAACAACAACAAAAACTAAATAAGTTTTTAGTTTATATACGAAAATTGGCTTTAGACGAATTTTATCCATCAACTCATACTTAACCTAAATAACCATTGTGCATGTTGCTTCAGTTGGCAATGAAACTTTAAGCCGAAATGGTAACTCAAGTCTTGTATACACAACCCCACCCAATGCTTGAAATAATTTCGGCTGCGTTTCAAATTCGCCACCCACTTAAAACCCAACCACAATTTTATTCGCCGCCAACTAACTCACCTGCACGCCACGCATTTTCTCCTCCAAAGAGCTGAACGCCAACTGCAACGCAGTGTGCTCATCGAGCAAGGTCGTATTAAGTTTCTTCAATTGTTCCAAGCTCGATTTCAGCATATCCACCTCTGCGCGCAATGAGCTGTTGGCAATTTGTTGTTCGGTGATTCTGCAAAAAAGGCATAAGTATGCGTTTGTACATTAGTTAGTTATGGTTGGCTTCGCATTTTGCATAGTAACAAAATGTATCGATAGATATTTAATAAAAAATTTGAGTAGCAATTCGCACTTTTGGTCTTTTTCGGCTATGCTTTTCTTCTGCTTCTCCAGATTCACATTCAAATCGACAATCATTTGTGAATTCTCGCCTTTACGTTTATGCAGATCGGTCAGCTCTTCCTGCTGCGCCAACAATTTCTTCTCGAGCGCCGCAATAGCGATGTGTGCGCCCGATGAGTCTTTACCGCCACCTGTTGAAAGAGCTGCACGCAATTGCTCATATTCAACTGAAATCTTTAAGTTCTCCGCCTTTTGTTGCGATAGCTGATCGAGTAAACGATTATCTGCAATGCAAATAAGATGTATTAAATTAAATCGCATACTTTTAAGATAAAAGCGAAGGCGAGAGGGTTCAAATTTGTTATCAATTTATTAGAGTCCAATAACTAATGGCTGGCACTGAAATTAACAAATTTCGTTTGAGCTGTCTGAACGCACACCTATGCTTTACTCACTTTGCAGGATGATTTCCTTGCACCTCGACTCATTGTGACATCGTTCGCGTAAGCGTGTCGCAATGCACCGGCGCCAATCTGGCTCCTCTGTAGACATATTTGCTTAGCTGTTGGGTGAGTGGGTGTATATGTAAACGATTTGTTACAATTTGCTATACTTCGCTCTAATCACGCGTTATTCCCTTGCACTCACTTTGTGAATTCCCTTTTTGTTTGTTGTTATAACTGTGAAAGTTTTCTCCACTACTCGCCCCAGCCGTATGTGTTGTTTTGTGATGTGGTCAATCCGTAATTTATTGGACTGCTGCTTCTAATACAACACTAAACTTTCAGCTTAAGATTATCATCACACTTTTCTACACATGATAAATATTCCGAATCATTCCAAATCATTTGCAATCCATATCAATAAGATATAAATGCAGATACAATTTGATGAAATTGATAACAAAAACTACAAAAAAATAGCGGAACGAAATTCGTGTTATTCGCAAGTTCCCACAAATTTTGTTTTGATGTTTGACAGCTGACTGGGTGGTGGTTGTGCTAGCGGCAGGGTTGCGTGAAAGCGTGTCGAAAAACTTAACAAAGCACACTGAGCTTTTACTTGTACAGTGGTGGAGAAATAAAAGTAACCAATAGTTCAATAATTATATTATTTCTCGATTAATACAGCATACTCAAGTCATACATATCGATTATTGCTCTTGCGGAAGATATGATGAGAGAGAATATTGCGCACTTCTATGTTTAACGGGAACCAATTAAAAGAGAAAACAGAGAAAATATAACAAAAGAGTCTAAAAATAGCAAACAGCCACTTAACCTAAATCACGCATCAGTCATTTCAGGCGTTCAAGTTTTTCAGGCTTTATATACATATAATATATATATATATATTATATAATTGGCGCGTACATCCTTTTGTTTTGGGTGTTGGGCTGAGCTCCTTCTCCTATTTGTGGTGTGCGTCTTGACTGTTGTTCCGCAAATGGAGGGACCTACAGTTTCAAGCCGACTCCGAACGGCAGATATTTTTATGAGGACCTTTTTCATGGCAGAAATACGCTCGGAGATTGGCCATTGCCTGCCGAGGGGCGACCGCTATTAGAAAAATGTTTTTATTAATTTTGGTTTCACCGAGATTCGAACCAACGTTCTCTGTGAATTCCGAACGTAATCACGCACCAGCCCATTCGGCTACGGCGGCCGCCAAGCTTTACTGCCATTAAAAGTAAGCAGCTCCATACGATGTTTTCCGGCGTGACATTTACTCGTAAGGTGTGCGTTATGCAACGAACATATGCGGACGCTGCAGTAATTCATCATTTGTGGTAATAAATATGCCAATTTTCAATAATAATAGTTTTAATTTCTTTTCCATCTTAAACTCTTATATATCAAATACAATACTGAAGCATAAAAATAACCTAAATTTGCACTTTTCGCTTGAACAAAGTTGGGATATATTGAAATTGAATATCAATTATTCAACGGCTACGCTAATAATTTGGTAATAACGGTGAATAATTGAATCGAATATTCAAATTTACATGAAAATAAACATTTATGAAAGTTGTTGTTGCGTTTGTTCTTGTTGTTGTTTATGTAAATGTTGTTGTTGTGTCGTATAGAAACACTGTGTAACAGTATAGCCTAACTTAACGCCTCGACACTACCTTTTTGATGTTTTTAATGCTCAATGTCAATGAAAGTGCCAAGCGAGACAGCAGATTGAATGAAGTTGGCAATTCATGTAGTGAAATATTATGCCTCTTCAATTCGTCACTTTCCCGCTCGCTAAGGAAAAAATTTACATGCGAAAGCAACAACAAAGTTATCAAGCAAGATTCGCCGCTAGCGAGTATTGGTGCTCACGTACACCCATACACCCGTATCAGCTGACACGATGAAACAACCGTCTAAGATACTACGGAACGGAACGGTGGTGAGAATTCATTTACATGGAGCTTTTCTTCTTTTCATTGTATCAGCTGATACGGGCATACGTTTATGCTGAAAACAGTGACCGACATAAACGCAGTCCCCTGTCAGCTGTTACGATCAAACTAATGAGAACCCCCATGTAAATGAAAAATTCCTTCCTTCCGTATCGTAGTATTGTAGGTTTTATTTCACGATATTTGAAAATTCCCGTAATACCCTGTCAGCTGATAGCTCTCTCACCACACAGTGTTGCCAAGCAATACATTTTGGAATCATTTACAAAATAAACTTAGAAAACTTAAAAATTATAGGTTTTAGTAAAATAACTTAAAAATACTGTTGAATAATGTTAATTATAGATAAATGAACTATTTGCATTTGTTGGTTTTTGGCTTTGGTTTATTAAACAATGAAAAATTGTAACTGCTAACGCGGATGTGTGAAAAAGTGTGTAAACAAAAATATCAATGGCAACATTGTATAGATACAACCATACACATACACACACAAACCGATGTATTGTGTAAATAAGTAATTAAAAGAACGCAGTTGTTCGCTAGGGGATGAGCTTTTGCTCAGTCTCGTTTTCGGTAGGGACTGCAGTAAAGGACTGCGTACGTCGGTCACTGTTTTCAGCATTATGTTGGTATGAGCACCATGCGACTATAGCTCATTAGACTGGTATAACGCACAGCCTTACCAACACTTGTAATTTAAAGCAGCTCTTTTACCGCGTTGCCAATATATGTTCATTTCTACCAGTTGCTTCATCTATTCGATACTGGCTAACGCGAAAAGAAGAGGCTTTTTCTTGTTGCTTTTGCATTCAAATTTTTTGTCAAGTGAGTCGAGCCGAAAGTGGCGAATAGAAGAGGCCTATTATAAAATGAACAATTGGGTGTCGAGATGTGGAATAAGATTCATGCACGCCGGCAGTTTTCTGTCAAAAATCTCTTGCAATTTGTATGGGGCCAACTCGAGGCGAATTGAATTGATTCTGATGCTTTCCATTTCAATTCAACCGGGCTATTCGGGTCATGTTCTTCGATTTCGATGTAACTCAAATATGTTGCTCTCTGGTCAAAATAATGAGACACATATTTTTTTGTTCGCCCGAAAAAATTTTTTTTCAAGAGTTATCGGCAATTTTGGTTTTCGGCCCAAAATCGATTTTTTTTAATTATATAAGAATTTTTTTTTTAAATGCCCATAACTTGGTCAAAAATGAACCGATTTTAATAATTCTGATCGCCATTACTCATGTAGAGCGACTTCATGTAGAAACAATTGCAAAAAAGTAGTTGACGATTTTTTATTTTGCAAAAAACAAAAAGTGCGAAACAGGTTTTTTACTCAAAAATTCATTGCTCAAAAACAACTCATTTCAGCTACTGGGCATTCCGCTCAATTGAAGTTTGAGATGTTCTCTTGATTTGGAAAAAGTTAAAAAAAAAATACATATTTTGAAATATTGAATTTCGAAAAAGTTTCGAATCTTTTTGTTTTTGCAAAATAAAAAAATTTCAATTACGTTTTTGCAATTGTTTCTACATGAAGTCGCTCGTGTAAGTAATGGCGATCATTTTGAACCCAGAATTATTAAAATCGGTTCATTTTTGACCAAGTTATGGGCATTTAAAAAAAAATTTCTTATATAATTAAAAAAACTCGATTTTGGGCCGAAAACCAAAATTGCCGATAAATCTTGAAAAAAAATTTTTTCGGGCGAACAAAAAAATATGTGTCTCATTATTTTGACCAGAGAGCAACATATTTGAGTTACATCGAAATCGAAGAACCTGACCCGAATAGCCCGGTTGAATTGAAATGGAAAGCACCTTCTATCATTCTTAGTTGGAAATATATTATATTATATGTACCTGACATTGAGCCAAATTAGGTTTACAAGCTCAACCTTGAAAGGTAAAATAAGGCACAAATTCACAACAAAAAAGGTAGCGTAATCAGTTTGCTCCATTGCAGCTGTAACGCGCTTATACTTTGTGTGTCCTCCTTTAGACTGAATAACGGTCTGCAAACGTCTCTTCATACTATTTACCAGATTTGAAGTTTCGGAAGGTGTTATTTTATTCCATTCAGTAATTATTGCCTCTTTTAGAGAATGCTTTGATGTTATGTGGTCAGATCGTGTCTTCCGTTCCAGAGGATGCCAGACATGCTCAATAGGATTTAAGTTCGGCGATTGGGGGAGTGTTTTAAACTGTTTTCAATGGTATATCAATCACTCCTGTACAAGATAAGGTGAATGTTTTAGGTCATTATTTTGTTTAAATTGCCAGGTTGTCCCATTAAGGCCCAGTTTTTCGACACTTGGACCTTAATTTTATTTTAGAATGTCGCGGTGCACATGCTTATCCATTGTCTCCTCTATGAACACGAGCTTTCCGACACCAAATGCCGCGAAACACCCCCAAACCATCACATTTCCTCCACCGTGCTTAACTGCTTTGAGGAGGTTGTTCTTTTGAAGCTCTTTATTTGGCTTTCGCCAAATCTTTTATACTCCATCTGACCCAAATAAAATAACTTTTGATTCATCACTAAATGTGATGGTGTTCCAAAACGCGTCGGACTTATTTAAATGCTGTTTAGCAAATTCTAGCCTCTTTTTCTTATTTACCTTCGAAATGAATAGCTTGCGTCGAGAAACCCGGCCATGATACCCAGCCTTATGTAGGGTATTCCGAACAGTTTGGGGGATGAAATAGATTTCAAACGAATTTTTCAGGGTCTCGCACAATTTGACAAACGAAGTTTTTGGATTTTTTGCCACCGTGGACACCACAATTCACACACAGAACACTTTACGGATAATATTTCGCATTTACCTTGACGCCAGGCTCGATGAAAACGATTGGAGAGCGCCCATCTGCGGTTACAGCGGCCCAAACCATTACCTATGGCGGGAGCTGCCTCCTAGTGGCCAATCGATGACTCAAATTCTCGTAGGAACGATCAGTCAAATAGACCCTATCGTTTTGGGAGTTTACGAATTGGTTAATTTGAAAATTATCTCGTCAAAAAACATAATGTTCGAAAATTAACCGCTTTTGGCCAAGCGAAGCAACTCTTTCGCTCTCTCAAGTCTGACTTGTTGCTGCTTTGATGTCATCCGTTTTTTGGACCTTGTAAGGCTTGACTTTGAGATCATTTTTCAGTATGCGGCGGATGCTGTGGCCAGATATTATATTTTCAGTTCTTTCGCCATTTGATTAGTACTTCGTCGGGGAGTTCGCTAAGTCGTTATTTCACTCTTTGAACCATTTTACGGGACTTTGCAGTCTTTTGACTACCACCTCCATGACGTTTCGCGATGCTACCGGTATCATTGTAACGAGTAATGGTGCGATAAAGAAAAACTTTATTTACTTTAAGATGCTCGAGCTCACGAACAATCTCTGATTGTGATTTTCCAGCCAAATATGATGCAATCACACTTTTACGTTTGAAATCCATTACTGATGTTCTTTTTTCGCGTTTAGGCTAGGTTTGGCAGCCGCATCGCACATAGAGACAGCGATGCTACTTAGACCAAGAAATGGGTCCATTGTGGGGCTACATTTTCCTTTCCATATTGAACCGTCCTGAGCTTTTGACTAAGCGTAAAAGGCTTTTGATACCTAAAGTGTAATCGTTGGGAAGTAGGATCTTAAATATCGGTTCCTGCTTCTGGCTAGAGCCGGGCATGTGCAAAAAAGGTGTTGAATGGTTTCCAACTCCTCCTCGTCCCTACAGCTACGACAGAAATCAAGCATGTAAACGCATAATCTTCTCGCGTGATTTCCTATGACACAATGTCCTGTGAGAGTCCCTACTAAGGTTCTTATTTGAAATCTACTCAATTGTATAACAACCTTGGATAGACTTAAATTTAGCCTCGGCCATGTTTGCCTTGCAATTTCACAGGTATTGGCACTAATCCATCTTTGATTTAGAGAATTGAATACTGCGTCCATAACAAGAAGCTTACAAGTTGCGACAGGAACCCCCATAAAATTGTTTATGTTTGACATAAAGGTACCTTCCCCTGCAAGTTGGTCAGCCCTACAATTCCTGGCATATCTCTGCGGCCTGGAACCCAGTATAAGATAGCACGACCCTGTTTAGCCATCTCATTAAGAGATTGGCGTCAATGTAAGCCACTCCTTGATGTTATTTGGAATGCATCGAAAGTCCGTAGGGCAGCTTGGCTGTCTGATAGAATGCAGATATCTTTTTGTGATATTTTGTTTATCTCTAACCATTTTAAGGCTTCATGCATAGCGTTTATTTCCGCTTGAAAAACACTACAGTGATCCGATAGCTTAAAGGATTCACTGATAAAAAGCTCTTCGCAGTATAATCCTGATTCTACACTGGTATCCATTTTTGATCCGTTCGTTGGGTGATGTATCTTCTTCAAGCCATTCCAGTCTGGAAGGGATTTTCATTAAGAAACTCCTTTCGAAGCAGATAATGGGAGGGTGATAATCGTTTCTTCTTCTTCTTAATTGGCGCTATAACCGCTTACGCGATTTTGGCCGAGTTTAACAAAGCGCGACAGTCGTTTCTTTTTCGTGCTAACCGGCGCCAGTTGGACACACCAAGAGAAGCCAAGTTCTTCTCCACCTGCTCTTTCCAACGCAGAGGAGGCCTTCCTCTTCCTCTGCTACCACCATCTGGTACCGCATCGAATAAAAGTCCAAAAATCTTCCGCAGAATCTTTCTCTCAAACACTCCAAGCGTCGCTTCATCGGATGTTGTCATCATCCAAGCTTCTGCGCCATACGTTAGGACGGGCATGATGAGAATCTTGTAGAGTGTTAGTTTTGTTCGTCCAGAGATGACTTTACTGCTCAGTTGCCTACTTAGTCCAACCTCGAAATCATAACTGTCAACAGTGACGTGGGTGCCGATACGCGAGTGCGCCGACTATTTGTTTGAAGACAGGAGGTACTTCGTTTTGTCCTCGTTCACCACCAGACCCATTCGCTATGTGTCTTTATCCAGTTTGGAGAAGGCAGAACTAACAGCGCGGTTATTAAGGCCGATGATGTCAATATCATCGGCATACGCCAACAATTGTACGCTATTATAAAATATTGGGCCTGAGCGATTAAGTTTTGCGGCTCGTACGATGCTCTCCAACATCAGGTTAAAAAAGTCACACGGCAGCGAGTCACCCTGTCTGAAACCTCGTTTGGTATCAAGCGGCTCGGAGAGGTCCTTTCCAGTTCTGACGGCGCTGCTGGTGTTGAGCCACGTCATCTTGCATAGCCGTATTAGTTTTACGACGATACCAAATTTAGACATCGCGGCATGCAAGTAGCTCTTTTCCGGACTGTCGAATGCAGCTTTGAAGTCGACGAAAAGATGGTGTGTGTCGATTCTCCTTTCATGAGTATTTTCCAAAATTTGGCATATTGCGAATATTTGGTCGATGGTAGACTTTCCAGGTCTGAAGCCACACTGATAAAGTCCAATCAGTTGGTTGACGGTGGGCTTCAGCCTTTCACACAATACGCTCGCTAGAACCTTATAGGCGATATTTAGAAGACTAATGCCGCGGTAATTGGCACAAATTGCAGGATCGCCCTTCTTATGGATTGGGTAGAGCACACTTAAATTCCAATCGGCAGGCATGCTATCACAGTGATGGTAAATGTAGGGAAAATTCCCTACATGTAGGGATTTTTGTCAAAAAAGAAGGACAGATTTTTTAAATTCTGTAAATGTAGGGAATTTTCAAAAAGGACAGAAAAAAATTCAAAATAGCGGGAAAAATTAAAAAAGTTCATTTAAAATAAAAAGCCGCAATAAGATTTCATGCCAGTATTTTTTTCCTTATGGCAGCACACTTTTAAAGCGTTAATACGGCAATATTGCCATTTTTTTCTTCGTTAACGCTAACGCGATTTTGCTTCGCACGAAAATTGTTAGTTGTCCCGCGTTTTCTGGTGCTTTTCACTTTTGAAGTAAGTTTGCAATTATTTTAGTTTTAGCTTTTTTTTATATTTACTTCGACTGACTCTTCGAAAACAAAAATTCAATAACAAGTGGCTTGTCGACGACAATTTTAGTGGCTGGCTGAAAGCTGTGGCTAACGCTCCATTCAAATGCAAATGCGCTGAGTGCGACAAAGTCTTGAACTGCGGCAATTCTGATTTGCAGAAGCACGCCGAGCAAAAATGTACCAAAATATCAAGACAATAAAAAAGACACCTAAAATACACATTTTTTTTTTAAGAAAAAGCCGAGTAAACTAAATGGTTCAAGAAATTTCGAAATAAGACTTAGCAGGTTCTTCGCTGAGCGTAATGTCGCACTGCAAGTGGTGAACCATTTAATCCCAATCTTAAAAGTAATCGTGCCGGATTCTGAAAAAATTGCAACTCTGTCTTATTTTAAACAGAACTGAATGTAATGAAAAAGTCTAGTTTTTAGTCTATTTGCTGAATTTTTCTTTATATATGTGTTGATATTATAATATAATAAATATGTGTATTTATATATATTTTTGAAATAAAATTTCTTATTAAAGTGTCTTATAAAGTTAAAACAGCACCAAGCCCAAAACTTAAGCAAACAATTAAGTTTTGATGTTTCAAGTTTCTCATTATAGTGTAAACACAGGAGAAAAATATGTAGTGAACTTTGTAGGGAAATATTTTTGAAGCGTAGGGAAAAGTAGGGAATTTTTTTGGGCTGTGTAGGGATTTTTCAAAAAATCATTTACCATCACTGTGCTATCATCCGACTTCATTTTGCATAGGAGCTGATGCATGCACCTTACCAGCCCCTCGCCGTCGGCGCCCGCGGCTTTCTTTAGCCGCGTTATCGCTATTCTCACCTCGTCATGGTCGGGTAACGGAACGACACTTCCATCGTCAACGATTGGGGTATCGGGATCTTCACATTCTCTATGACATGCGCAGCTGTCACTGTTTAACAGGTTCGAGAAGTGTTCCCTCCATAATTTTAGTATGCCCTGGATGTCAGTCACCAGATCGCCGTCTTTGTTCTTACAAGAAAACGCCCTGGTCTTGAAACCTTCTGTAAGCCGCCGAACTTTCTGGTAGAATTTTCGGGCGTTGTTCCTATTGACCAGCCTCTCAAGCTCCTCGCACTCACGTATTTCGGCCTCTCGTTTCTTCTGTCGTATAATACGTCTCTCTTTCTTTCTTAGCTCTCTTTAGCGATCACACCTGGCTCGCGTTGCGCCCGATCGTAGCGTGGCTCTATAGGCGGCATCCTTTCTTTCTGCGGCAGCATGACATTCCTTCCGGAATCCGATTTCTTCTTCGGCGGCGGTACGTACGTAGATAACGAGAAATGTTGCTGTTGTGATAATCGTTTACTCTCGGCAAAATGCTTCCTTGAATACTCAGGACTGTCATTTAGCCAACTAACAGATGTCCGTTCATCAGCTGCGCGAGCCGTCTGAAGTTGGTTACACTTCGAGTGCCGGACCCTGTATATTTCAAATAATGGTTTGGCGGGGTTCTCTAAGTACTCGATAATTTTGGGTTTGTATAGTTGCGACAAAGACACTTAAATGATTTTTTAAAATTCACACTTAGAAGTAACATTGCTAGGGATGCATATAATGCCATATATAGAGAAAGATATAAATAAACTTAATAAAATGCCCATTTATGATTACTTGCTACCGTTCAATTACATTTTCGTTATATAAAAATTAGTGTTTATCAAGATTTTCGCCATAAATCGCATGCGAGCAGTAATGCAAAATTGAAATTGTCGCCCACGCTGAATGCATTCGTTGCTGAACACTCGCTTTGGCATTGCAAATGCGGAAAAAATCAAATATTCTAACAACAAATAACAAATGCAAATTACGCTAAAAAACAAATTAGACGTGTTCCAGACTGACGACAGCACAAATAACAAATTGCAGTCATAAATGTAATAATAAAAATAGTTTGCAAAGCTCAGCAGACGCGCAGGCGCACTGAAGCAGAGGCAGTCGCGCGTAAACAACCGAAAAAAGGTGAATTAATAAAGCAAATAGATGTGCAAATAAGTCTTAGCCCAAGCCAAATGCCGAAAAACGCGACGACACAGCTAAAAATAGACCAAAAGCGAAAATTATCGCCAGCCAAGTAAGTGTTCGTATTCATGAGTCAGGCTTGTCACGCCATTGGCTGTGTATGCACGTGTGTGTAGGCCTGTAGCTTGAGGAATCATGTTTGGCACGTCATAATTATACTGCTCAGCTCGTGCGCCAATTGACTACAACTATTTACAAGTCCGTACAAAACAACCGCCCCTGCGCTTAACAAACACGCACACACACACACACACACACCTCCGAATTGTCGAGATTTTCAGCTTATATGGTGAAACGGCTTGGCTTCTCATTCGCATATGACTTTGGTTCGATCATTTTCTGGGGTGTTTGAGAAAAATAAAACACGAATGGAGCGAAAAACAGAGCACGGCTTAGTGTGGGCGCCAACAACAGCAGCAGCAGCCGCACTCAAGGCAATAACAATTTGCGGAGTGTCGAGGCAAATTTATCGTGGCCATAATATCTTTTCAAACAATCATCATAAGCTGGTCGAACAACTTTCGCAACAATTTCATATTTTAAAATAGGTAAACAGCGTGATTTGCCCAGTATAAACTTGGAACGCAAACAGAGTGCGCACAGCTCGTAGAAACGGAAATAAATAGAATAATAAAAATAAATAACAAATCAAAGGATATTCCTGTGCAAAGGATTACGCAAAAGGATACACAACTCAAATTAATAATTACGTCACTAAGATGCCGCTAAAGAAGAAAAGTGATTATATTCCTATCAAATGTGAGGGTTGGAATGGCAAATTCGTCTACAATAACGGTTCTACGAATAATGTTTCGAAAGTGCGACGTCACAATCAAAATGTCACCGATACCTCAAATTTCTATGGCTACAACAGTGAACCGATCATTCTGCCCGTCAGCTGGGATGGCAATTTTGTGAAGAGTGGCGAAACATTTATTCAACCCGATCGCAATCGTTCCGATGACTCTGAATACTATCAATACAACACGGAGCCCACAGTATTGCCTGTACAATGGAATGGCGAGTTTCAGCTCGATCCCAACGATGTACGCATCAAACCAGAGCGCAACCACTCAGATCCGCGTGACTATGCCGAAGCCAGTCGTTTCAAGCGTGTCAGCTAAAGTACGCTTGCGGGTATTGGAGATAGCGAGATTTCTCGGAGTTCAGCGCTAAAACTGTTTTAGGTTTTACTAACACATCCATTGCTACAAAAACACGCCCACTCGCACACGAGACCTTCTTTACTTGCTGATTGAAGACGAAGGCTGATAAAGTGAATTTCGACAATTTTCGGTTTTTAGTTGAACTTTGAAGTTTTGTGCACTTACGTTTTACTCATACATACATACATATTTCGGTGCAAAAATTGTGTGAAATCAAAGATTGTGTTTATTTTGCCTCTGTCGGCACTCATACAACAGTCTGTAGTCACTATTACTGACACTAATTACTTAAGTTTAAATATCGCAATAAATTTCCTTGGATCATCAAGATTTTTGCACTGACATGCAAAATATTATTAATAAAATGTTTGTTTTTTAATAAAATAAGAAACGTTGTATCATGGATATTAAATTTTTTTATTCACTCAGTCCTTAGGTTAGGTTAAAGCGGTTGTCCTGTGGGACACACTCAGGCTCATAGCCCATTGTGATGTCGCGAGTCCCTATCTCACCAGTGTGTGCTTTTTAAAAATTTTAGAATATCTCCTATTTCTGCAGAACTAAGATCTTTCAATTTGTTAACAAACTATCTGCCTAGAATAGTAAATCCCCATCTGGATAGCACAGGGAACAAGCTTGTCTCTTCCTCATCAAGACAACTCTTCCCTTGAGGGTAGGAGGCTCGTGAACGTTGTAATGGCAAGTGTAGGCGGGAGTGCATAGTCCACCAATCCGGGAGGCTCCGAAGTGTCAAGCAGAATTTTGCCGTGACCGTAGCTCTTATTTGACCACTTCCTTAGAGTGTTAAGCCTTACTGCCGCACTACTACCGGCAGGAAGTTAAATATTGCATATAATGCTTTAGACGGTGTAGTTGACATCACGCCAGTTATGAAAACAGATGCTAGTACTTTGAACCTTGTCAATTCTTTTGATGTTCACACCCTTCTCAACGGCATTCCACCATATTACAATACCATAGTAGAGAATAGGCCTAACCACTGGCTGTACAGTATACCATTCTGGGTTCCAATCCCCATTTCTTACCAATTAGTCTTCCGCAGGGCTGCACCACTATATTTGCGTACTCTATCTGCGACGATGAGCCCCCAATTTAGCTTCCTATCCAGTACAAGTCCAGACTAGCAAGTACAGCGCTCAGACTCAATTAAGTCCATTGTACTGCACTCGGGTTCCCTTCGTAATTTTCTTTAAATCTACTCGACCTCCGAAGAAACCTGAGTAGATCTTGTGGTGCCAGTGGTCGCTTCTTAACACATCATTGCCAAAGACCTCAAGTCTGATTCGAGCGAAGGCTGGGCAGACGCACAGAAAGTGGTCGCCGTCTCATCCTCCTCTTCACATGCTGGGCAGAGTACACTGTTTGAGATGCCCACCTTTTCCATGTGCTTTGCCCATAGAAAGTGGCCCGTAATCAATCCAACCAGCAGTCTGCTTAATGACAGAAGGAACTGCGGTTGTCGATCGGACATGACAGTTAACATCAGTCTTGTCCATCTGCAGCCTCTCTCAGCCTGCCGAGCTCGCTTGTGGGTTAGAGTAACCCGTTTGCTAATCGTGGCTGTGATGACTGCAGAAGAGGAGTTGCAGAACGGGCTCCAGGCCTTGGAAGTTGGCCTCAGAGCACATCCTAGCTAAGGAGTCAGATGCCTCGTTCCCCACGATACCCACGTGTGCCGAGACCCATGTTAGCATCAGACTATTATACCTACCGACATAGTTCAGTCTGGATTTGGAGTGCTCAATTAACCTTGAAGTGGTTGAAGGGCTGTCTAAGGCCATAGGCGCAGCTTTGCTGTCGGTGCAGACACATACTGATCTGTCTCTCCATCGCTTCTTGAACAGCATATACATCCGCTTGAAACACAGATGCGTGCATTCCAAGAACGAAGTGAAGTTTTGTCCCGCTTAGTTCCACGTACTCACCAGCACCGGAACCGTGCTCGGTTCTAGAGGCATTCGTGAAAATGCGAGAACAGTGTTCGCCGGGCTAATTTTCAGAGTTTGACCACAGCTGAGCCTCTGGCAGCCCCACACTGTATCTCCTGTCAAGTACGAATTCACGGGGCACAGCGAGGATCGTTGGATCGAAGTCCAGGCCGTACCAATTCCCATTGTGTTTCAGCCTGCAGGTGGCCTTCAATGCCTCTCCTTGGATGAAAACATCGAGTGGTGGCAGACTCCCCAGAGCATCCAATGCCGGGCCTAAAGTAATCGGAACATCTCCTGTGCAACAGATGACCACAATGCGTTGTAGTATCGATAAGGTCCTCCTGACTCCCACGAGAGAGAGTCTACTCATCCAGAGCACTGATACATAGGTGACATGCCCCATCAAACCCACTAATCTAACGCCTCTCTCTCTCTGGACCCAACCCGTCGAAACAGCGAGTTTCCTGGGTCTACCGTTAGATGAGCTAGACGAAGTCGACCGGTAATTACACTACACTGACAGGGCAAAGTTACTGTTACAACAACAACCCAACAGGGTTTCTTCAACCATTAAATTATAAAACTGACTTCAATTGGTCGAATGACATCGAATAAAACCGGGTATAGCTGATCAAAATCAGATAATCCTATGTTAATTTCAACGTAGAAATGAAGCGAAAAAAGGTCAACACTTTTTACTGAACCACCTTTAGGTATTTATGAGTACCTGCTACGTGTGCCAGTATGTAATTTTGTATATATGCATGCAATATTGTTGATGCTACTTTTTAAGTGATTGTTTCCTAAAATTACCCCTTTAAAGACCATTTTTCAATATGATCATAAAAATATTTTACGTAAGATTTACTTAAGAAAAAGCAAGAAATTCAATTGAAAAGTAATTCACAAAACAATCAAGTTTCATTTCCTCAAGCAATACCAACAACAGATTGTCTGGTAGCGCAATTGTGTATTATTGTAACACCTTGTTGGTTTTGTAAAGAAATAATAGAATAATGTGCACAATAATGACATTTACGAAACAGTTGTTTATTCTTAAGCAAACATGTACGAAGTTTGTCCAACGGTGTATGCAAAACGTGTTTTTTCCAGATGTGTAAAGCCCAGATAGAAATAGTAAAGACTTTTTTGTTTATTTTCTGACACTTCGGCAATATTATGTTCGTGTTTCACGTGAAACTTCGTGTGTACTCGTATCTTAAGGCGAAGTAGCAAGAATGATAGAGAAACAGATCGCGCCTTCCTAATTCGCCGTGTCGTAAGAGCCCAAGAATAAACAAGCAAAACGAAGGAGACTTACTTGTTTGTGAAGAAGAAGAGGAGGCGAAAGCAATGGAAACAACCAAACACAAGAAATTATACGCAGACACACACACTTTCTTGCCACGGCGTCTTCCGCATAAAATGCAAACAAACTGCATTTGGAGGCTTTATAATAATTTGTGCTTTCACAATTTAAGAACGCCACTTCGTTTTCATTAGTTTGATAAGTTTAAATCTCACAAATAACAAAACTACCAAGTCACTCACTAAATTTTCACAAACATATAATTTCTCCTACTTTTGTTTGATTTGTATTGCGAAGGGAGCTGACGTCAGACTGGCATTAAAATTTAGCGAAAACTGACAGTTCGTTAAAATTGACAAACGGTCTAGAATTTGAAAATTTCACAAATTGTTGGAACAAGAAAGTTTACTTTAAGTTTCTTTATGTTGTGTACAGGGTCCGGCATTCGAAGTGTAAACAGCAGCTCGCGCAGCTGATGCCCGTGCTAAATGACAGTCCAGAGTATTGCTTACAAGTGCTAGGAAGCATTTTGCCGAGAGTAAACGCGTAAAAAAAGTCAGTAATGGATTTCAAACGCAATAGTTTGATTGCATCATATTTGGCTGGAAAATCACAACTAGCGATTGTTCGTGAGCTCGAGTACCTTAAAGTAAATAAAGTTTTTATTTATCGCACCATTACTCCTTACAATGATACTGGTAGCATCGCGAAACGTCATGGAGGTGGTAGTCAAAATACTGCAAAGTTACGTGAAATGGTTCATAAAGTGAAGCGAAATCCCCGACGTAGTGCCAATCAAATGGTGAAAGAAATGAAAATATCTGACCGTCGCATCCGTCGCGTACTGAAAAACGATCTCAAGGTCAAGCCGTACAAGATCCAAAAGACGAATGATCTCACACCAAGTCAGACTTGAGAGGGCGAAGGAGTTGCTTCGCTTGGCCGAAAGCGGTAAATTTCCGAACATTGACGAGAAAATTGTTCAAATTGAGCGATTCGTAAACTCCCAAAACGATAAGATTTATTTGATCGACTGTTCATACGAGAATTTGAGTAATCGCTTGGCCACCAGGAGGCAGCACCCACAACATGTAATAGCTGTAACCGCAGATGAGGCGCTCTCCAACTGCTTTCCGCGAGCCTGGCGTCAAGGTAAATGCGAAATATTATTGGGAAAGTATTGTGGCGGTTGCTTTGAAGTCGTGGGCAGACAAGCATTTCGGTGGCAGAACATGGAAGTTTCCACAAGACTTGGCATCACCTCACAAAGCTCAAGTGAACCAAGAATGTCTAAAAAACAACATTCCGAACTTCCTAACGTCCACACAATGGCTTTCAAATTCATCAGACGCGATTCCGATGGATTATTCTCTATGTCCCATTTTGCACAAGTCCGAGCTAAAAGATTCACCAGTCTAGAGGCGCTGAAAAAATCCATTGCCCACAAATGGGCCAAAATACCAGCAAGTCACATTCGGGTAGCTTGCGATTCATTTCTGGACCGCCTCAAGGTCATAGTCAAGGCAAGAGGTGGTCATATCGAAATTGATTCTTAGTTTTGTATTACGAGGGGTGCCTTTTATATGTCGGGATTAGAGAACAAAAACAACTCAGGATTTACTGTTCTGCGTTGTTCTAGTGGTGCGGTTGCGACATGTCCAGTTTTTCCGAAAAAACAGGCGACCATTTGCTTGGAAGTGCTTCGTGCGCGAACAACTTTTGTTGGATTTGGCTCATCTTGAAACACCCATACAGTCGACTGCTGTTTACTTTCGGGCTCATACGCATAAATCCATGATTCATCACCTGTCACGATGTCATAGACATGTGTCGAAGCCCCGCGATCGTTTTT
>JAYXIM010036095.1:0-33832 GCA_037575425.1 Anastrepha fraterculus | reverse complement strand
TCCCTCACAATGTGTGCTTTGGATCGTTATCCTGTTGAAAGACTCAACCTGGGCCAAGCTCCAAAGCCATCCACCGAAGATTTCAGATTGGCTTCCAAAAGTGATTTATATTTATAACGATCCATATTACCTTCAATAAATACTAATCTTCCAGCTCCAGATGCAGCAACAGCTCCCCAAACCATTACATTGCCGCCACCATGCTTCACTGTTGATACCAAATACTTCGGACTCAGTGCAGTAAATTTTTTTCTGTACACTTTTGCTCTTCCATCGCCACCGAATATATTAAACTTCGACTCATCTGTAAATAAAACTTTTTTGCCAAAAATCCATCCACTTTTCTCTGTGTGCTTTGGCGAACTCCAGGCGAAGTTTACGGGTTTTTTCAGAAATAAGAGGCTTTTTTCGTGGTTGTCTACTGTGAAAGCCATTTTTGTTCAGAGCTCTTTGAGTTGTTCTTGGATGAACACACTTGTTGGACGAGCTTGCTCGGTCAATTTCGGAGCAGAAACTTTTGGATTTTCGTCCACTTCTTTCAGAATCAAGCTGACGTCTCTGCGAGATAGTTTGCTCGGGCGGCCACTGCGCGGCTTATTTTCGGTGGAACTACTATCTTTAAAGTTTCTACAATGGTCTCGACTGTTGCACGACTTAGGTTTAAGATTTTTGAAATGTCGCCATATGCCTTTTTTCTTTCAAGTGCTAACTAAATTTCTAACGTCAACTAATATTTCTTTTCGAGGAGCCATTGTAAGATGCTTAAGTATTCAAATTGTAGCTAAAATCAATATTAGCAAAGCAACAAATATAAGTAAAGGAAAGGAAAAGACAAACGGTATTTTAACGTTATGTGTATGTAGACTTTATCGGCCACTGTAGGAGATGACGCTGGGTTGATGCAAAGCCTACCCTTCCAGGAGAAGACCGCAAGGTAAACTAAACGCGGGTAAACTACCTCACCAGTCTCCTGTCTAGCCAACTCATCCGCCTTGTAGTTTCCTGATTTCGCTTCAATCGGGTATACAAATTCTTATATGAAAGAATATGAATGCAATCGAAAGTGAAGTCAGGCGATCTCCGACCAATTTCGAGTGTACCATCATCAAGCCCAGGGCCCTGACTGCCGCTTGGCTGCCGAAGTGGACATTTACTTCCGTGGCAGTTATTACAGAAGTGAGCAGGTTCTTCGATTGCAGTTATCTCTGCTTGGAACACACTACAGTGATTGGGTAATCTGAACTTGATTCTGATGAAAATGTTCTCGAAAAATACTCCTGCGCCAATCTTCCATCCAACTTCAAGCCATCCGTGAATACCACCTTGATCGAAAAGTTCCCGAAACATATTCAGAAAATTTAGAATACAAATTTATTGCTCAAAAGTGATATTATCGCCTTCAAAGTACTTTGCAGCAACTGCAACGCCCTTATGCCAGCGTTTGATCCAGTCCTCGTAACATTTCTGGAGCTCTACTTTTAGTATACCAGTGGAACTCTATATCATATCCATCTTCGATTTTTCCCTTACTTCCTTTCGGCTGTTAAAACGCGTTCCTCATAGTGGTTTTTTTGACTCGATCAAGCAGAAAAAATCACAGAGAGCCATATTAGGTGAATTTGTTGGCTGTTGGAGGGTATTCGTTTCGTTCTTAGTCAAAAACTCACGGATATTGATGGCACTGTGCAAAAGGATGTTTTCATGGTGTAGACTTCACACCAGTAGTTTTTCCATAAATCCTTTCTTTTGGGCGAATTGCTACGCGCAAACGTCTTATAACGCCCAAATAATAGTTCTTATTAACTGTCTGAGCTTCTGGATAAAATTCGAGGGGTATTTTGGTTCACTCACTCATCTGTTGTCTGGATCCCGAGTCATACTCATAAACCCATATCTCGTCTTCAGTATTTCTGCGTTTGATGAATGTTGAGTCGGATGCAGCTATGGAAATCATGTCTTTGGTCCTTTGAAATTCAGATCTTCAGATCTGATAGCCACCTGGCGATCGTTCCGGGAACTTTTGGATCAAAATGGTAGGTTCACCACCGGGCTTGGTGAAATGTCGCCCACTTTTCCCTTGATTGAATGTGAATGGAGAATGTCCCGCTTGGACTAGGCGAGGCTGTACATTAATCAGTCGCCAGGGGGATGAATCCACAGCCTCTGAGAATAGGTACTTGAGGTCAAGTGACCGTAAGCGATGTCCAGTCTGTAGCCCGAACCTCTCAATCTAATTGCGGCACGTACAGCGTCAGTTTGCCTGCGATGTCTACAAGTACGACATTTAGTATTAAATTAAGCGCTAGAAGTGGCTCACAGCGTCCCACTGATTCCAATGAGAGCAGACCTTTGAATTCTCTCTAGCTTTTTCACCTTCTTCTTGAACTTAGTATCACTCAGAAAAAAAGTTATTTCATTTTCTTCATCAGCACCCTGTACTTTAAGTGAAATATATAGAAATATGACGTCACCACCTCAACAGGCTATGACAATTCAAATCTTCGTGTTAATCTCTACAGTGAGAGCATGAAATGTTTTTGATTAAACGAATTTTGATCATTTTGCATATAAAAAAACCTATCTGACTTCTACGCCTAATTTCGTAAATTCATGTAAATTTTCAACTGTGATATCCTTTAAACAAGCTAAGGGGAGAGCACATCGTCTTTTGATTGATTTCGTCTTCTTAGAAATTTTGCCATAAAAATGTCTATATCACTTTTAATTGTGCTGGGCTTTGTCAATCATTATGTGGGCAACGTTCTAACATTCAAGTACCTTCTGGGTGTATAAACAAACAAAAAAATCCATACAAATGATATATAAATATTTGAAATGATGTTTATTTGCTTCTGAAACTTGGCCTTTATATCAAATTTGCCTCTCTTCCGTTAAAAAAGCCACATTCGTAATAAATTGTATTAATTCTTAGAAAATTATATGAGTGTAAATAAAAGAGCGGAAATCTCTTTAAGATAAGCAGCCTAACTGGGCACCTATTATTTATAGATATACACACCTACAAATGTGCATTCATATTTGCTAATAGTAAAATTTTTAAATACCAATCAAGTGGCTGATAAGCAAATTACAAATAAACAATACAGTTTGGTGATAAAGCAAGAAAACCACCTGTTCTACTTGAATTAAAGTAAAATGTTCTTAACTCAATCAAAATGTACATTTGTAAGTATATACCCAGCGCATATTTGAGTTAAATATTATTAGAGTTTTTTAAAACTTAATTGTTATATACAGGGTTGCCCATATTCGACGGACCCGACGGATTTCGATGACTCTTTGGGCCCATTCCAATCGACGAGGCTTGTCCGCAGGCAACAATCTTTGCGTCAATTGAATCTTATATGGGAATAATTGCAAATCAATGCGTATAATTCGTTGTAAAGTGGTCCGAGCAATGCTCAACTGCTGAGAACGCCGATTTTGGGATGTCCTTGGCGACGTCTCAACACTGGCCCGTACAAGAGCAATATTCTCATCCGATCGCCTTGGCCGGTTTTGATTTGGCCTCTTTGGATTAGCAAGAGCATCACCAGTCGAAAACCTTTACAAACGTTTAATTTTTTATACGCACGTTGAGTTTTCTCAATTGATTTCTTTTGTTGAATGTAAATTTCAACAATTTGGGAGCGCTCGCGTGGCGTGTACTGTTCCATGGTAAAAATCTGCTTGGACTGACGTTTCCAACGCGGTATGTCATTAAGCGATCTGACGTCTTTGTCAAAAGATACAGGGTTGCCAGATGGGTGCGTCGAATATTGGCAACCCGTACTTAGTCAATAGTTATTATCAATTTACAAACCAATTTTTAAAGCACTTTTGCCACTCAAAAGTGGATATCTCCAAAACGAGCTGCTATATCTCTGAACTGGATTCTCTGAAATTAAAAAAACCAAACCGATTTCGTTAAAGTATGGTTAAATCTAGTAATTAGTCGAAGGAACATGCAAAATAATTTTTTTTTTGACAAAATGGCGGTTTCTCAAAAAAAAAAATCGAGTTTTGACCAAAATTTCGACCTTAAATTGTTTATAAAATAAATATTTTTCGGTGCGAAATAATCGTTGATTAAATACTAAAAAATATATTTAAGAAGCTCGTGTTAAAATTTGAGAATAATCGAGTAATGTTGAACACCGATTTTGAAAACACCATTTTGAGAAAAAACGCGTTTAAAGTTTGAAAAGCACTTTACATAGGATATAATTTCTTTTTTAACTTACATGGAGTTGTCTATTCCAACACCATATAATACACCCTCCGCCACCTCGGCAGCTTTTAGTAACTCGAACTGATGTTGTCTGCGGGCCATTCTTCCATCTCGGGTGCTTTTCGCGCTCTGAAATCGGAAATGTTCACGCTGAACTGAGATTTCCTCTTCCGCCGCTCCGGCCTTGTACTTTCAAGCCTTTTCAAATTTGCGTGTAACTTCGAAAATATTCACCCGAACGATATTAAATTTTCTGTGTGTATTCTTAAATATATGCACATTAAGAAAAAAAATAAAAAAAATCGATTTTTCGAAAATTCTAAATGTATTTAACCCCTTAAAGTCTTTAGGCATTCCTCGGTCATTGAAAAACGTTGACCTCGTATTTTATTGTTGATGTTCGGGAGCGAAATATAAGAAATCATTAGGCTATCAAAAATCAAAGAAATCATTAGGCTATCAAAACAAGACTGTGAGGCGGATGGCTCATTAATTCGATTTTTCTAGTGCTAAAAAAATGCTATCTCCTGCCCTCTCTCTCTCTCTATGAGCCGATGCGTAAGAGCTTATACTGTCTTGGTGAATGATGATTCGTCTGCGGCGGGAAACCAACCTTAATTCTTCGAAAACTTTTGGCAAACAAATGGTTTTTTACTACTAACAATTGCCTGTTTTAAATTTCTGTAGTTGTAGAGTTGCGACATGAACAGATGACCGAAAAAATAGGCGACAATTTGTTTCGAGGTGCTTCTTCCGCTAACAACTATGTTGGATTAAGAACGTCTTGAAAAAACCAAATTGTCGATTACAGTTTTGTTGCTGGCTCATACGCATAGATCTAAGATATGTTACCTTATATGATGTCATAGAAGGTGCATGGAACGAACGCGGCTGAATTTCTTCTACGTTTATTTACACCAATCGAAACGAGTCCCGTTTTGGGTATTTATTATTAAACTATGCGGTATCCAACGAGAACAAATCTTATGGAAGACTAAATGTTCATGCAATATTCAATGAATTCTGGTCACACTAATGCCTCTATTTGGTGATATGTTTCGCTGGAAACATCACTTTATTTCACGTGCACATTTTTATCAGCTGTAAACATTTGTCTAAACTAAGCAAATCAATCGTACATAATAAAGGCTCACAGCCAACGTTTGCAACAGAGGATATTGACCCTATCAAACTCAATACTTGGGTGGTCAATCAAGAACTGGAGAGTCCTTGCCGAAAATTCGTGCTCGGACCACAGGTACATTGAGTTTCAGTGCCAAATGCCATTGCCCTCTAGAAACCCCAGGAAAACAGATTGGCAGAAGTTTAGGGGGGCGTTGCGGGAGCTTGACGTTACGCCACCAAGACTTCGAAAAGAACAGGCCATTGAGGCGGCTGTTGAGAAACTCAACGTTGCCCTAACTGAATGTTCGTCCAATTCGACCTCTCCCTAACCGGACTCCCGTTTATTGGTGGAATGGAGAGCTCCAGACGTTGAGGCGTGAGTCGAGAAAACTTCTAAACCGGGCCCTCAAGATTAACCTTGCTGAGGACTGGGAACGATACCGTGATGTTCAGAAGAACTAAAAGAGGCTTATTCGGCAAGAGCCTCATATAGGGAATTCTGCAGCGGTATTGAATCTCTGAGTGACACGGCGAAATTGGCTAGGATCCTGAAAAGGGCCCCACTGCAAAGCTGGGGTCACTTAGGAAATCTGATGGCACCTTCACGGAGCGGCAAAGTGAGACACTCAGCTTGCTGATGGAATCTCACTTTCCTGGTAATCAGATAAGCGTCAGCCGGCAACAGCCCTTATTGATAGAGGCGGTTGTCAGAGCTGTTACACCTTCTCGGCATGACTGGTTCGTTGCCAGATCTGTGGTGAATGAGGCCGCCATTCGATTTGCCACCAAATCTTTTGGCGGCTACAAGTCGCCCGGACTAGATGGCATATATCCTGCCATGCTGGAAGAAGGCGCAGAGTCCGTGACAGTAGCCCTGAAGAAAATCTTCTCGGCATGCCTGGCACTGGCCTACATACCACGCTCTTGGAGGATGGTGAGGATCGCTTTCATTCCAAAGGTTGGGAGAGACAACTACACCAGCCCCAAAAGCTTTAGACCCATCAGCATGACTTCTTTCAAGCTGAAAAGTTTCGAACGACTGGTGGAATTGCGCATACGTCAGAAGTCGCTGAAGGCTCACCCTCTGTCTCCATTTCAGCATGCCTTCAAAGTGGAAAATTCTGCGAGTTGGCACTGCAAAACCTTGTTGCTAGGGTAGAGCTGGCCATCGACAGGAGGGACTACGCTATGGGAATTTTTTTAGACATAGAGGGGGCGTTTGATTATGCCACTTTTGACAGTATGTGTAGCTCAGCTAGTAGGCACGGCGTAGACCGAGTGCTAGTAAATTGGATTCGTTCGATGCTGGCCCAAAGAATCGTCTCGGTGCGAGCAGAGGAAGATCTGCTGGTGTCATCCGGGGTTAATAGAGGCTGCACCCCAAGGCAGTGTGCTGTCTCCATTGCTCTGGTGCATGGTAATCGATCCTCTACTCACCACCTTAAACGATTCGGGAGTCCATGCACAAGCATATGCGGACTGCACTATTTCTTTTCCTTTGTTTTTCTTCTACTCTTTCTAACCTCGTGGCATTACAATAGACGGCAAAGCATTCTATCTTTATTGATTGCTACAAAAAAGTTGTCAGGAAGGAGTGAAAAATAAATAGGCCATCGCAATAGACTATTCATTAAAGGTGGTGGCATTAGGCCAGCAGCAATGTTTTGTACATTAGAATGTCACTGCAAAAGAAAATAGAAAGAAACGGACAAGCTGATTTGAGCAGCCGACAGGCACTTGAAGTTAAAAGGTATCAATGGAACGGCTTTTCGTCATTTCATTTCGGGAATCCGAATGAAACGGGGAAAGACCAAACAAAAAAAAACAGCTGGCCTACTGATATCACCTTTAATATATTCGCCTTGGACTTTAATAACTACCTTTTGTCAAAAGTATTATGAATATCAAATCTTGTCTTGGCTTATACATTTTTCAACGAGTTGTCCCTAGCTTCGACAGTTAGACTGGCACAATAAATCGATTCTTCTTCTTATCTATAATATCTATCCTATTCAAACCAATTTTAAAACTAACCTGATGGACGCTGGGTATAAGCATTTCGGGGAATCAAATCAAGGTGTATCTGCTTTTATAGACGTTTCAACTTGAAAGGTTCGCTGATTTATGCGCACAAAGATCGTAACTGAATTGCAAATATATAGATACACGAATGTATGTATGCATGCATGTATGTATGTAGATATCTTCACATTATAAATAGACAGATAAGACTGTCACACCAGAAACTTTAAATGACCCATTGGCCTTTATCTGTACATCAACATACAGTGATTGCTACTAAGATCGCACCTTTCTTTTTGCAATATTTCTAAGGTTTCTCTATAAGATTGTCACGTACGCACTTCTGAGCCACTCATCCGATTGCTTTTGGATTTGAATTTTCGGAGTAATGACTTATCAGCGAAGATCGGACTGCAGCTGAGATATTTCTAAAAAGCATATTTATTGACCATTTTGCTCATACCCAAAATATAAATGAATTGCAAGATAAATAATTTAGAGAAAAGTAGGATGTCATAGAGATGAGAATTAAAAAAGTACCTTTAGGTTATATAAAAGGTATTCTATGAGGTTCTAAGGCAGTGTGTATGGAATTTTCGTAAACCTAATATAATTCTATTTTTGGTTTTCTCAGGATATTAGAAGTAATAACTACGAGGTGTGAAAATTAAGTTCCGGAAATATAGTTATGTCGCGAAAACTGGCAGCAATGCGTTCGTAAACTTTTTTCCGGAAAGAGAGAACTTTCTAGAATGAACCCCGAAATGAATTTGGCAGCTGTGCGGTGGAATGCTTAAATTCGCTGATTCTTACTAGTATCATAGATCGAAAGATGAGAATTTTTTCATTCGGAGTAGTGCAATGATCTCCAAGAACGTGCACTTTGAACTCAGGCATGTAGAGACTAGCTTTCCCAATAATAATAAGTGAAGATCACGGCCAATCACTAGGTTAGGTTAGTTTAGTCAGGCTGTTTGTCTAAGCCAAGACACTCGGTGGCCCTAAGGTCCTTGTGATCCCTGCATTTGATTTCCATCCCCTAACTAAGTTGCTTAAACAGCTTGCATCTTTTTAAGAAGGTAATTAAATAGTCCCTCCCAGTGATACATTTTGCAAGTTTCCCAGACCTTCAAAGAAATAATCGGCAAGATATTTGGCACAGCTTCTTTGAAGAGCAGAACATTCACAGAGGAGGGGTTGTATAGACTTAATTTCTTCTTCATCTCCACAGCGTCCGTAGACGTCATTGTTTTTCTATTTCTTATAGTCAGCTCATAGTGTTTAAACAGAGAAAAATATACATAAATTCCAATTGGGGAATTTACTCAATGGTGTTGGGGAATGGTTTGCCGAAAGCTGGTAGTCTTTCTCTGGGCAAACTCGGCCAATTGCAAAGATACTGAGAATACTCTTCCCCAATTCTCTACAACTCCGGCTTTTATTGTTGTGTGGTACGTTTATATCGTGAGCTCTCCCACCTTCCAGTATCCATTAAGAACTACGGTTAGTCTGGAAATGTCGTTTCCACCATACCCAAGTAGTTGTTTAATCTTTTAGGCATTATAGACAGGCCATGTCTTTTTGCATATTACACAGGTTGATAGGCCCTTCCATTGTCTACTTTCAATGCAGTAATACTGAGACACTAGTATTGACTTCTACTGCTTCCGCCTCGCCGAGCTTAAGGAGGATACTAGCCTATCCATCCATTTTCTGGTTACCCTCGATATTTCTAAGCTTTGGAATCCATTCTAGAGTGATATCGAGCCATTGACTGAGCGAGCTAAGTTCCTCTAAACACTGCATTATAAATATTGAAGTATTAGTATGATGATTATATTTACCGCTTTTTTAGCAGCTTGGCAAGCTTGGTCCTTCCACTAGGACGTCCTCTTCGCAGTCGTCCGCCAATTACCGTCTCAAGCACCTTCTTCGCCCGAACAGTTCCTTCACTACGGACAACATGACTCAGCCACCTTAGTCGCTGCAAGTGACTCGTTTGACTACATACATATGCCAATATCTCCGTTAATCTCATACAGATCGTTGTTCATCGAAATACGTAGATGACCTACGGGAGCAGGGCCAAAAATCTTTTGAAGTACTGTACTTTGCTCTCGAAAACTCCAAGAGTAGCTGCATCTGATTGTTTGACGCCAGAGACCCCTAGGTAGGTAGGGTGGTTGTCGTAAGACACACTTAGACCTTCGGCAGGTCCATTGTGATACCACTGGAGCTTATCCTTACTCTACGTGTTCCTTTTCAAACCATCCGGTTGCTTTAATAAACGTTAGTTTTAGATGGGCTATGTCCGCTACATCGGTTAGAAATGCTGTATCGAGAGTGCGCAGCCTTCTCATAGCTAGGCTTTCACACTCACATAAAAGGTGTCTGACTGTTTCCTCTTCTTCTGTTTTAAGACAGCTTCTACAGAAATCGAAGTAAGGGAGTCCTAACCTTCTAGCGTGGCTGCCTATTAAACAATGACCAGTTAAAACACCTATCATTTTTCTTATAGATTCTCTGTTGAATCTTAGCAAGATCTTCGATCGACCGCTGTTCCAGTTCGGCCATGTCTGTCTGCTTAGACCCCTAGCAATTTATTATTCGGCAGGCTGTAACTCGGTAGTGGGCTGTTACGGCCAATTTAATAAGCAGTCTGCCTTAACGTCGTAGTCAATTTTGGATCCACCGGTGAATATTTCGGCATTAAATTCTCTAAAGATTCGCCTACTTTTCCAATCTGCTCTAGATGGAAATACCACAGAGAATATTTTGAGAAGTGAAAGCGCGATAATAGGTCGGCGGTGGGAAAAGCTCCTCATAAAAAATATCTGAGTCAGGTCAAATAGAAAGAGGAGCTCGGCCAAACATCCAAAAAGGGGGTAAGCGCCAATTATAAAAAAAAATTTTTAAAAGTCACCATACGAGGGACCCATTTGTAAGAATAGGCCTCACAATTGCAGTGTGTGATTTTTGGTTGGAGACTCCACTTCATACCTAGAATTCTTTTGCAGGTTTTAGCTCTATACTCGATATAAGATTTCCAACTAAGTTTGGGGTCAAGAATTACACCAAGATATTTGGCTAGCGCTGATAGTGTCAGTCTGACACCATTCAGCTTGAGGAAATTGAAGCTTGGTACTTCAGTTTAAGTAGTGAAGAATAAGAGTTCAGTTTTTCTGGAATTTGTACTCAGACCAATTCTAGTCCAATTAACCACTAAATACACTAGAACTTCCTTAAAAGCAGAATAATTAATTAAAGAAGTAAACAAAAGTTCATACAAAGTTTTTTTCTGTTTTTTTTTGTGTTTTTTGGGGTCTGCCGTTTTGTATGCCTTATGTGATGCAATTTTGAATGGACCGCTGCTAAGAACCTAAAAAAGCAAGCATAAAACAATGTATACGTGCAATTGAAAAAAAAGTGCGTGTAGCGTAGAACACATATAACAGAAGTGATACTTTCGAGGCACACAAAGAAAGAGGGAGTGACCTGAGAGAGAATGAGAGAGAGAGAGAGAGAGAGAGAGAGATAGTGAGAAAGAATATATATCTAAATAAATGCACAACATTTGCAGAGAATACAAATAGCAGTATTTAAAAAAAAACGGAGAAGGGTCGACCGGTGTAGGTAAACGCCGGACACAAACCGTGGCAACAACGCGCACTACTCCGAGCGTTTATCACCCGCACAAACGTAGCGATTCCAGGACCGCAGCAACAGCACAAATTACCGCAAGGCACCAAAAAAAAAAACGCCAAACAAATTGGGACCAAAAAACGCCCCAAACAGTAGGCACCAAGGAAATATAACGCCAAAAAGTAGCCACCAAAAATATATTTCCTACATGTTTGCACCAACAAACAAGCGCCAAAAAGTAGGCAGTGTTATTTCTCACTAGAAATTAGCAACCACAAGGAAAAATTCAGGAAAATATAGCCCAAAGTGTATCTAAGATATATATAAGGTATAGCTCTCCCTCTCCTTTTTCTCTACGTTATATCTTTTTTCTCTCTCGCGGAACGAAAATACCCAAAACGTAGTATGGCCTTGAAATTTTACTCTCCATTCTCGCTTGACCATCGACGCCTAAGAAATTTCACTTCAAAGTAAATAAATCATCAATTCTATTATAAATATTTTTAGTATAAAGTGACTGTTAAGTGTTTAAATTTCAATTATGAAGCTTAGTGCCAACCCCCAATTCCGCGACTGGTTTATGCAGATGAAATGCTCTCATACTGCATATTTCTGCTTTCAATAAGCAAAAACTCCCTGTACGATTTTTACTAACACTCACTGTATAATACCCTGCCACTGCCTTGCGTCCAGAGTAGTGGTGAACGAAGGAAATGTGTTCGTTCATTCATTCATGAGTTATAAATAGGTGTACAGGTGTATTATTTTGACTGACTTTCAATATAAAAAGCTCTTGAAATTTACTTCCCTGCCGATATCAATGCTTTACTACTTCAATCCCATTAAAACTAAGCGGGTGCTTCCCCAAATGATTTATTAGTCTCAATTGCGTAGCAGTTTCACGGCAAGGGGAGTATGAAGAGGCGCTTTTATTTTACAATTCATGCTTTATGAGTTTAGCTACAAAGAGTTCTTTATTATAACCTGCTAAAACCTACTGTAATATGAATTGTTTTACGCACTAAGAGATTCAGAGGGAGAGAGAGAGAGTGCGTTGTGTAACACACACTACTTAAGTTTGGAGATATGGCAACACCGGTATGAATATGTCAAATTAGACATGCCATCGTAAAGTTTGACACAAGCGAGTTTATTCAAGGGGATTTCAATGGAACAGCTGATTTGATTTTTTCAAATTTATTTTGGCTTGGGGATTGTCAAAATGGGATTTTGTTGACATTTTTATTTGAAAATTGTGTAAAATTATGTCAGCATATTTTTGTGAAAAACAATTTTCAAAAAAAAAAAAAAATTATTATTTCAAGCATGGGCAAGTGTGTTTTGGGAAGCGATTGGAGCATTTCTTAGTCCCGACTGATTCCGTGAAATCCGTCCACCGCTTGTTAAATTAAAACGGAGCAAACGCTTGTAAGCGATTTTGTGAATAGTTTTCCATCCAGACATATAAATCGCTCCTATATCTCGTAATGTAGCCCCATACCTCGACGTATTTCTCTGCCATTTTGCGAATAATGGTGGTATGCTTCAATAAAAGCTGCATAAATTCGGATATTTGCATCAAATTGCAACTATAAAAAAAATTGAGTTAGAACAAGTAAGGCAAAATCACGATTTTGTTTGTATTTTTCAATCCAATCATCAAAATTGCTCTGAAAATAATTTATTTTTGTCAAAGCGAATTCATTTGCCTTAGAAATAATCACCTGGCTTAAAGAATCTGAGAGCCAAAAGCGAAGACAAAATACGGGTAAATTTTGTTTTTGCCAAAGCGTATCTATAGAAGGCAAGGCGTATATATTAAAGGTGAGGGCACTAGACCAACAACATATATTTAGTACGTTTGATTATCACGGCAAAGTATTGGAAAAGTAGAAAAAAAAATTTATTCGCCGTGTTTCATTCTGTGCAGACAATATCCTGGACAAGGAGAAAGAAAAAAAAACAAAGCAGCCGATTTGCCAACACCACCTTTAATAGATTCGCCTTGAGTAGAATTCGCCTTGGGGACTTATGTCAAAAATGTGCGCTTTGTTTATATTGAAGTTTGTTTCTAAATTTTATACAAAGTTTCAAGCTTTGAGCTATATTTGTTATGGAATGCACTGTACTTTTATAAAAAAAGTTTTAAAAAACAAAAAATATCCAAAAAATTAATTAAAATTTGCTAATTCCTCGCGCTCATATTATTTTATATAAGGGGACACAAAAATAATCATCCAATTTTGGTTTTGAATAACTTTTTACCAAATAAAAAACCATAATTTCGTGTGATATAAATTTTTACTTTAACCTTTACGCGCTCCATTGTCTGTCTAGTTCTTCTTCTTCTTTATTGGCTAACGCGATTTTGGTCTAGTTTAACAAAGCGCGCCAGAAGTAAGTAACTCTCGTGCTAACCGGCGCCAGTTGGATACACTAAGTGAAGTCAAGGTCCTCCTCCACCAGATCTTTCCAACGCAAAGGAGGCCTTCCGTGTCCTCTGCTATCACCAGCTGGTACCGCATCGAATACTTTTAGAGCTGGAGCTCCATTCGGATGACATGACCCAGCTTCATTGCTGCTGTAGTCACCAACGTGCGCAGCTCCAAAAATCTTCCGCAGAATCTTTTTCTAAAACACTCTAAGGGCCGCCTCATTGTATATTGTCATCGACCAAGCTTCTGCGCCATACGTTAAGACGGGCATGATGAGAGCCTCACAGTCCAAAGTAGCTCTTGTTGGCTTGGTTAGTACACAAATGTCAAATATGATATATGTATGTACGTACACGCCATTTGGAAAAATGGTAAATCTACCGATAGATTGATTAATTCTACACCTCCTTGCAGAACATTTTCAGTAAGTCATGGAAGTACTTTTCTTCAGTAAGTCATGGAAGTGCTGAGGCTGCAGCTATCACTTACCCAGCTACCCAGAGGTGATACCACTGAAGTCATCAAATTCGAAAATAAGTTCAGAATTGAACTGAACGATAAGTTAAACTGTAGTAAGCCTGCATTTGTGTACCATGCAGTGGTACACAGATGGTTCGACGACCCCAGAAGGTATAGGCGCGGGAATCTACGGCCCCAGAACTAAGCGCAATGAGCCGAGTCTTCTAAGCGGAGATATATGCCATAGGTCTATGTGCAGAGACAAACTCAGACAGAAATTTCCTGAATGAGCGTATTTCCATTATGAGAGACAGTCAGGCGGCACTCAAGACCCTATCGCCCTGTGAGATTAAGTCCTTACTGGTGCTAAAATGTATTGAGAAACTTAATCTACTAGGAATGCACAACCGCATCCGGCTATTTTGGGTCTCTGGACACAGAGGTATAATTGGGAACGAAATTGCGATCGCATTGACAAGATAGAGTGCCGCGTCGCCTTCAATAGAACCCGATTCTTTCCGTCCCATGGGGCAACACACCATCATGAAGAAACTTAGGAGTGAAGAGCTGGCATCAAACTATGGGGATACGCCAGGTGAAATCCTTATTGGGAGGGTGCAACCAAAAGAGGTTTAATAAGCTCATAACCTAACCAAAGATAAAGTGATAAAGGTCGCGGGCATTCTCGCAGGCCACTGCATACTGCGTAGACATCTGCACATATTCGGGATTTGGACTTCAATGCATCTTCTGCCGAAATGCAGTGCTTTAGCGGGGAGAAGGTTGAGATATCTCGGCCGATTGCAGCCAGAAGAAAGGCTCATTTGCTTAGTCCAACCCAGCTCTATCTTGAGTTTAACAAGGGAACAGGAAGAAGCGAAGGGTCTGGATGAAGTACTGTGATGAGTAGAGGGCACAAGAGACCATTAGGTCAAAGTGCAAGCCTCATAAAGTATCTGCCTATCTATCTTATCTTCAGTACCACAACTTTGGCAACGTTCCTTATGTTGGCCCACTCAAAGTGAATTTTGTACTTGTGCAAGAATATACAATTAATTCCTCTCGAAAAGTGATTTAACATATCGACAGTGCTATTCTGTAAGAAATTCCGGGTATCCACTTGATGCCTCTTTGTTATTACTGCCTTACAAACACAACGATTTTCATATCAACTTTCGACTAACGTTTCTTTATCACATCAAAAGGGGGTTTTATTATCAGAATTTAACGCGTTTTGTATTTGCCACCTGATAAGCATGAAAAACAAATTTTCGCTATATAAAGTGTATGAATTCATTTATTGTGATAATTAGTTCGCAAGATGTCCGTAAGACAAGTTATCAGCGCAGTAGTCGCACTTCAAGTTATCGCCACCGTATTGGCACAATCCCCAGCGACGTTAAGTACCGAAATCAGCGCCCAGAATGTAACCACGAAGACAGAGGACTATATCAACGAGAATCGTCGTCAATACAATGCTACACTTCAAAGCTATTTGGACCAAATAAATGGCGTGAAGAATAGCCTGGAGGATCAGTTGAAAGTGATTGACAAACAAAAGGTGCTTTTGCTCAACACAATACAGCAAACCTATGAGAGAATCGATCCCTTGGAGGTGCTCAGTCTGCCTTCGAAGTATTGCGTGCAACAATACCGCGCGGAGCTTCCATATGGCGATTTTATTAAAGCGAATATTGAAAGTTGCATCACCAGCGCACGCAGCTACTCGAACAGCATTGTCAGCACGCCCAATACTTATTACAGTCAGCTGAATAGTTACTACAATAGCAACTTGAAAACTGGTCTAACCAATTGCGCAAAATCTCACAGTAATCCCTCGTTAAATTATACACTTTGCGTCACAACGGTGGTAAGTATAACTAAAGCCTGGCTGGCATCGTGTCATTCTTTATGAGCAAGCCTGGTTTTCGTCAAGCCATTATTTGTTTATGGCAAAGCAGGCCGTTGCTGTTAAAATGCCATTACATATTGCGTAAGTCGTGTAAAATTTGGTTTTCCAAAAAACAAAAACAAAAAATGGCATAACGGAAACCAGGCATAACGTATTGAGTGTACTACAAGGTTACGAAATACTATTTTACGTGTTTTTTTTTTAATTTTAGATTGCTCAAGCCAACACTTATACCAATACTAATCGTGTTAATTTCGCATCTTCTATGCAATCATCGGACTGTAGTTTGAATAGTCGCATCGATATCGCAGTCAGCTGTAGCTACACCTATGTAAATTCCGCCTTGACGTCGATTGGTGCAGCGACGCGCCTAATCGATGAGTGCATTAACGGTTATCTAGAAAACAAACCAAAATGTGAGAATAATAACACGACGGTCTTCGCTGGCTGTCCGAATGTGGTGTATATGGAGGTGAAGGATGGAGACTTCCAAAATAAGACCATAGCATAATCCAATACATGGCTTGTCTAGGAGCCAAGACTGCTTGGAACTAAGATTTGTTTAAAAAAAATTGTGAATTCGTTGGGAAGCAATGAAGGAATCATTTTATTTATTGCCCTTCTTTAGTTCAATCCATAGTGAACTGGAAAATTGTGCGCTTCATCAGTATTTAAGAAACGAAATATCAAAAGTGTTTCTATAAATTTACGAGTATTTTTTCCAATAAAAAGTAAGCGATTAGAGAAATCATTTTTCGAAATTACAAAAAAAAAAATTAATAAAAAAATTTGCGTTCATTATTACTACCGCATTGCTTAATCCAACCTACTCGGAAGCTTATTAGCCGGTCCCAAAAGGAGCCACATTTTATGAAAGTCGATTGCCAAGAACGGCTGCTTCAGTCTGCGACACAACTCATGCTTCAGCGCCATAGGGTAACACGAGTAAGATGAGCGTCTTGTAGAGTGTTAGTTTTGTCGCGCGAGAGAGGTCTCTGCTACACATTTGCTTACTGAGACTATAGCAACACCTATTAGAAAGCGTGATTCGTCGGTTTACCTCCAGGCTGACATAGTTTCTTATTGTGACGACTGTACCAAGATATATAAATTCCTCGACCATTTCAAAGGTATAGTTGTCCGGTGCAATGCTGGATCCAAAACGCCGTGTTTCGTTTCTAGTAGACCGTATACACTGCATCTTGCCACATCCACTCAAGTTGACTTTCTTACGATAGCGGTAACTGCTTCGACAAAGTCTCGCTTTCAGTTCCCTATGATGTCGATGTCATCAGCATATGCAAGCAGCTGGGCACTTTTGGTGGAAGTAGTGTCATTTCGAATGAATACCGGCGCTCTGATATTACTACTACATTAAAAATTCATTGCCACCAAGTGTTCAGGTATTTGGCCTGCAGCAACTGCTTAAATTATTGACAGTTATATCTGCTCAACGAGAGCAGATATCTGTAGTGAAAGGGGTACTGCTAGCTCAACTCCTTTACAGTGTGCATGAAACATGCAAGTTCAACCAAATTCACATGGATCCTAGTACAAGTCCACTACCCATAATTGTTGCTTTTGTGCCTACAAATAGCTTTTAAGACTAGAAGTTAGGTTAGGTCACGTTGAAGCGGTTGGAGAACTTGCTCTTATCTCTCCTAAAACCAGTCTATACTTCTCAAACATTTTAGAAAATTCCCGTCTTCTACGGTACTGAGATCGATATTCCAATTCATTAAAGAATTGTCCACCTAAAACGGTAAATTTACTTTTGGATAGAGCAGGACACTGACACAAAAGGTGCGGGATCGTCTCTTTCTCTTCCTCATCTAGACAACTTCTGCAGAAGTCTTGTGTTTGCACACCCATCTTCTGGGCTTGCCTGCCGATTAGGCAATGACCCGTTATAACTGAAATCAGTTATATAGAAGTTAGTTATCCAGCAATGTTTCTCGATCTGCATCGAAGTTGACATTATGCGAAGCTCGTTTATTGTTGTTATTGTTGCAATATCATAAAACATTTTCTATAAGTTTCGGCGAGTGCCGCAGAAGTGATGTTGCTTTGCCGAATTCAACGCACGTCGGTCACACCATGTTGAAAAGATTTTTAGAGGTGTGCTCGTTAACAGATGGGCTGACGTCACTTGCGATGTCTTTAGAAAAAAACTGAGATTGTGTTGGTGATATCAACACGAAAATCAACCAATGATACTTCGTTGCTGTCTGAACAACGACTGAGTGGACGAGTGTGTGAATAGGTGTGAAATGATCGTGCAGAATTTGGCTGATTCTCCCAAGTAACGTGGCAGCCGAACTTCCCTCACAATCTTCTTTTCCACCATAGTTAATGAGTAAACCTGATAAATCTATCACCCTTGATTCCCCCGACGCATACTCGAGTGCCGTGGGAAACGATATGTAGATCTCTTAATTTCTGCTGAGAACGGGGAACGGTCTGGAATTTACCAAAACTGAATCGCCTATCGAAGTGCGTAGTTTTGCATTGTTTCGTACTAATAATTCGACACTGAAAGTTTCTTATAATGCCAACCTTGACTCCTTCAGTGGTAGCAGATTCTGCAACGTAGATAAAGCAAAGCCTCGACCGCACTTGGGAAATGTCTTTCTGGGATTTGGTTTAAAAATTATTCTCTTCCACGTGCATAGTCCAGATATTATCGACTCTAATAATGCTCCTGCGGTTGCAGAGAGTCCCTCGCTGTTAAAGTCTTACAAGTATTTATGATCCACGTGTGGTTTCCATAAGAAGTTACAATCTATGACTATGACGAAATACTTGAATGATATTCAAATCGGAGATTCTTTAAATATTAAAAATATTATGGAAATGCTTGGCGGCTGTTAAAAAACTATTAAGGAAATTTCACAAAAATTAGTAATGCAGAACACACATAAAATGATCTTAATGCGAACAAAAAATATATAGAAAAATGTGAAATAAGCAAGAAGGAATGTTATGAAGATCTAGGGCGTAGAATAAATGAGGTAAATGATAGGGCAGAGTAGTGAGACCTAGTCAGGGAGATACGAGGCTCAAACTCAGACAACTCAGTCAGTATTTTAAAGAGCTTCTTAGTTCAACTAACTCAGCGCATAAAATAGATTATGTATAATTTCGAATATCAGGTGAGAGTTTAGAAAAGCGGATTTCTTCGACAGAAACCTTCCAAATGCTGTATAAAAAAAATCGTAAAAGTGTTCCACAGTACGAATTCTTTATTAATGCAGATATACAATTTCTCGATGAGTTGGTTAAAGTCTACAATAGAATATATATAATCTGGGTGCGCCCATGTTGCTTTTAAAACTAGTGTCGTATTCCCCAACCTGTAAGAACTGAATAACCAAAATCAAGAAGGGCATACAAAACGAACGACTCACAAATTGGTTAGGAGTCCATTGTACTACACCCTGATAGATTTCAGTAGAAAGAATAGAGAGATAGGAAAGATAGAATGTGGGTGGTAAGATGGAAAAATTAGTTTGAGGTCACTCTTCTACAAATATCTTGCATTCATTGATGAATCTTAAGAGATCCGGAAGAAGAAGAGTATGAACTTTATCCATACTCAGTATATCGCAATCCAATATCCTAAGTCTGATTCTGGAAAACGTCGGACAGTTACAGAGAAAATGCTCTGGAGTGTTGTCATCCTCAAGACAGGATAGGCATATCGGGCTGTCAACGACCCCCATGGTGGCCATATGCTGACCACAGGCGTTGTGCCCTGTGATTACACCCACCAGTACTCTCAGATCCTGATCCTGCTGAGTTTTAGGAGAAAGGTTGCTATTTTCCTGTTTGGTTCTTTCACAAAGCACTTGGCTACGAATTCAACCCAGACCAACGCACTCTATGGGTACACCTCATGAAGTCGTCAATCCATAGTTGAAACGATGCAGAGTTGACACCTAAAGGGTGTTTTTTTTAGAGGTTAGGTTTTCAAGATGAAATAAAACGTATATAATTTAATGTTATGGTCAAGAATTTAGCTTTATTATAAAGATAAGGGTTTGCCATTGTGTTTTAAAAATGATTTCGGGCAAGTGGCCGCCGCGGCTGGCTCTAATAAATTCCAGCCGAGAGGCCCAATTTTCGACCACTTTTTGCAGCAATTGGGGCCGTCTGTCAGCACTAACGCGCCGAATATTCTCTTCCAAGACGTCAATCGTCTCGGGCTTATCTGCGTAGACAAGCGACTTCACATAGCCCCACAAGAAATAGTCCAGCGGTGTTATATCGCACTATCTTGGAGGCCACGCCACAGGTCCACGGCGCGAGATAATGCGCTCACCAAAAGTTTCCTTCAATAAATCGATTGTTGCGTTGGCTGTATGGCATGTAGCGCCGTCTTGTTGGAACCAAAGATCGTCCACATCAACATCGTCCAATTCAGGCACGAAAAAGTCATTAATCATGGCTCTATAGCGCTCTCCATTGACTGTAACATTATGGGTTCAGAACCTAGTAGCATAGTTTATCAGCTAACTCCTTCCCTGTAACACCACAATGTCCAGGCACCCAAATAAGACTAACTTTGTTGTGTTTTGCAACTCTGTTCAGTTTTGTCTTACACTCACCGACTAATTTGGAAGAGCAGCGTGGGTTAGAAAGTAGAAAAGTAATCACAGAATATGAAGCAGGTTTTCGTACTCCATGGCGGACAACATCGACATACAACTTGACATCAATCATTCCCATAAAATTTGAAGAAAAAAAAGTATATGCATTTTTGCAGACTTCAAAGCAGCTTTTGACACATTTCCAAGACATTTTTTAATTTACTCATTGCATAAATTTTATCAAAAAGGTTTATACCATAAAAATGCAGACTCTGTGATCTGGACAGACGAGGAAATTTGTTTAGGATGCTATCAGGAGTGAGTGTTTAATGTAGCCGTTAGCTTTTGGATTTGTTTGAATGATTTACATGACTAATGCTTTAAAATATAAGCAGTTAATTGTAAACGAAACGACAATGAAGCTTTGCGCATTTTACTTGCAACAAATTTGGTTTTCAATGTCAAATTAATAGTGTTTTTCCGACAGGCGACCATTTGGGTGAATGTTTTATATTCTTTAATTAATAGTTTTTGAGATATTTCTTTATATTTCCATAATAAAGAAAACTATCCATCTATCTATTTATTAAAAATATTATATTAAATATTATCCGAACCACTCACAAAAGTCTTCCTAATTCAGCCAAATATAATTTAAAAATCTTTCTCATACAACTCACGCGCTTTTTTCGCACGCTGATATGGATGGAGGTCGTGAATGAAAGCATTTCACTTTATCACTAATGTATTTTTAAACATCTATGTTTGTATGGTATGTCCTATATACTTATATATTATATTATATTTGGATCTTAGTATATTTAATATACACACACATGCACGTACTATACGAGGTGTGGCTATGAACAAACGGGCTACGCTGCTATCGAGGCTCATAATAAATAAAGATGCATGAAATCAAAATAAAATTTTTAATATCATCAGTCTCGTTATTTAATAGCCATACTTTGTAATAATAGCACACACTCTTGAGATAATTCAGAAGGTGTCACAAAGCTGTTTGCTAAGAAAACAAATTTCGGAATAAACAACTGGGTGTTCTACGTTTGCTGATTGTTCAACACATCACCTGTTTAAATTTATTATTATTATACCCAGATCACTACAACACGTACATAGCGCAATTTTGCATATAACAGCCGCAGGTGATCGTTAAGTGATGGAGTACTCGTTGACTACTCATTTGCTATTCGTTGACTGCTCGTTGACTACTCATTGACTACTCGCGTAGTGCTTGCTTTTTGTTACTCTTATACGAGTATGTAAAAGGAACACATCCATGCTCATCAAAATTAAGCTCTGTTTGTGCACCCAAATATTGTTATTTTTCCGCAACTCAAACCTAATGCGCCCAACTTTAAGGTATTGCTTCCGAAAACGTTGGTTCATTGACTGATAAAAACTGTGTATGGAGTTTATAAAGGGTGGTTAAGTTTTAAGGGCCGGTGTTGATTGAATAAAATACAATTTCTTTAAGAAATTATTGTAACTTTTCTTTATTATGATAATATTGGTATGGCTCAATTACGTGTGGAATAAAATATCGGCCAAATAGCCACCGCGGCCTCAGCGGCACACATCCATCCGATGCATCGCGATGGTCCAAATTTTCGATGACGCTGTGGCATAATTGAGGTTCTATGCCGTTAATGTACCGAATTATCTCGTCCTTTAGCTCTTGAATTGTTACTGGCTTATCGACGTACACCTTTTCTTTCAAATAACTCGAAAGAAAGAAGTCTAACGGTGTCAAATCACATGGCCTTGGCGGCCAATTGACATAGGCGCGACGTGAGATTATTCGGCCATCAAATTTTTCGCGCAAAAAAGCCATTGTTTCGTTAGCTGTGTGCCAAGTGGCACCGTTGTTGAAACTACATATCGTCCACTTCCATATCTTCCAATTCGGGCCATAAAAAGTTCGTTATTATCTCACGATAGCGAACACTATTCCCAGTAACTGCCTGACCGGCGTCATTTTGGAAAAAATACGGCCCAATGATGCCGCCGGCCCATAAACCGCACCAAACAGTCACTCTTTGTGGGTGCATTGGTTTTTCGGCAATAACTCTTCGATTATCTTTCGCCCAAATGCGGCAATTCTGCTTATTGACGAATCCACTGAGGTGAAAATGTGTCTCATCACTGAAGATGATTTTCTTCGAAAATTGGTCTTTCACTGTTGCCATTTCCTGCCACCATTCTGACCATTGACGACGCTTGAAATGGTCAAGAGGCTTTAGTTCTTGAGTCAATTGCACCTTGTAAGCGTGTAAATGCAAGTCTTTATGCATAATGTTCATCAACGACGAGCGTGAGAGGTGCAATTGTTGGGCACGACGACGATTTGAGGAGGACGACTCTTCTACCACACTATCGCGAACAGCAGCAATATTTTCTGCAGGACGAGCTGTACGAGCATGCACTGGTGTTTTCACAATTTTTCTGATTGTACGCACATTTGGGCGATTAAATTGACCGAAAAAATTACGAAGTGCGCGATATGGATTTTGATTTGAATGCCCGTTTTCATAATAAGCCTCAATAACTTTAACGCGTTGCTCGATTGTGTATCTTTCCATGGTTCAAATTGAGTTAGTCTGAAATTAAAAAATGCAGAAAAAAACTTGACGTTTAGGTGTGGTTTACATTCAACATCGGCCCTTGAAATTTAACCACCCTATACATAACTGTATATTTAAATGGAACCACATAATACGGATATGTTCAAGGAGAATACCAAAATAAACAAGACTGAGCTGAAAGAGGGCTCCTTGCGACTCGTTTCTGGACCGTGTCAAGGCCATAGACAAGACCAGGAGGTGGTCATATCGAGCAAAAGTAAACTGATTCTTAATTTTGTATTATTTTCACACATTTTTTACTTTAAATTGAATAATAGTAATTTTCCAAACTAAATTTATGGTTATTTAATTGGTTACACTTCGAGTGCCGGAACCTGTATTCTCAGCAGAACGACCAGATTTGGTCCTTTTTCTATCCTCAACGCACCGAGTTTCTTGAAATTTTTTCACCAACCTTTAAATTGTGGACTCATTCGGACAATTTTTTCCACCAAAAAAATCACTAATTTTGCGATATGATCGACCATTTGCCGTCTAGGAATTATTCACCAGTGACATCTAGGCGTCACTTTTGAAAGATACTTTACTTATTGGCAAACCCTCGAGAGCATTTCTGGCAGTGTGGACAAGCTGCTCATACAAACCCGCCTCCGTTCGTAGATGGCATAGCACTTAAGGGCTCTCCAATGTTGGAATTATGCTATTATTAATAAATCAATTAAGCAAATAAACAAACACTCAGAGGTATTTCATTACTGGCAGTGTAAGTTCCACATGAAAACTCCACTTTTTACGAAATGCCATCTGTTCACAAAATTGAATTCGCGTGCGTGCAAAATCTGTATAAATTTAAAAGGCTGATACTAAAAAAAATTGAGATTAAAATTAAGAATATACGCAATAAATACCGAACAAATTTAAGTTAACTGAAAGCCCGCAGATCCCGTAAGGAGCTCCTACTCAGAGTTGAGAGCAGCTATCGCTCACCTGTTTAGGTTTAAAATTTTGATTTTGTAAATAATTATAATAAACAAAATTAAATATTTTGGACGTTGTGGTCCATTCGTTTAAAAATTGATTTATTGTAGGCTTGAGTAAAATAAGAAGTAAACAGAATATATTTTAAAAAAATTTATAATTTTCAGATTTGTGCAATGTTGGAAATTTATTGATTATTATGGAGTTGAACTGAAATATCTTCGCTTCTTTTTAACTTTTTGGTACAAGTTTTTTTAATTTTTTATGTTAAAATGCACTTAAAAAAATTTTAATTAAAAATAAAATTAATTGAAATTTTTTTAAAGTTTTGTTTTATTCTAAAAAATGAAAACATTCTTTTTTAATTATATTAAAAAAAAAACGAAAATAGAACAATTATATCCGTTCAAACATTAATTCAATAATGAATTAAAAAAAAAATTATTATTAAATAAAAATTAAAAAAACAATTATTAAAAAAAAATTAAAAAAAAAATATTTTTTCTCAAATAATTCTTTTTTTAAGTTTTGTTTATTCTAAAAACTGAAAATATTCTTTCTTAATTATATGTATTAAAAAAAAAACCGAAAATATTATATATTATATCCGCTCAGAAAAGATTTATTTAAAAAAAATTATTTGAGAAAAAATTATTATTAAATATAAAATTAATAAAGAAAATTACAAAAAAAATAAATTGAAAAGAAAATAATTTTTTCTCTAATAATTTTTTTTAAGTTTTGTTTTAGTCTAAAAAGAGGTTGTCTGTAAAGTCGGTTTACTGACGATAGTTTAACGTGACAACGTCATAAGAAAATATTGATGGAATGGTTACATTTTTCAAAAGAAAATTTTAATTTGATTTGTTTGATAGATATTTTGTACGGATTAGAGAAGGAGGTAAATGGAATCGCAATGGAATTGATAAAGTTACATTTAGACAAACGTGAAAAATAACGCAACATTTATCAAATTCATAAAAGATATGTTCAATTTCGATTGTGCACCAGACGTTAATAAGACAACAACACTAAGAGGCACCATCACCGTTTTGACTTTTTCAAGACACATTACACTCGAAACACTCCCTTTCATTTCCTACTTTTTCTATCATCGTCCTATTCTCAACAGAGAAATGGTTCATTACCATGCACACAGGAAGAAGGTATATGCAAATACAAATATGTGAATTTATATACATACACATACATATTTATGTATGCTCACTCAAGTAGGAGAGCGCCAGATGTCGAACGTTGCCGAACGCGTGGGCCGATTGTGCCTCTTTGTGGTTCGTTCCGCGCTTTCGCTTGCAGTTCAAGGAAGTTAACGACGCATGAGCAAGATAACGACGCATTTTTTGGTGCGTGCAGCCGGCTACATAGAATTATAAGACGTTATCACGTCGAAATGAAAAAAGTATTTTTTTAATTATATTAAAAAGACCCGAAAAATTCTAAACCAGAACATTCAATAATGAAAAAATGAAATGAAAAAATGTATTAATATTTACTTTTTATTTTATTCAACCATGCATCAAACAGATAGTTTTAGAAGAATTGATGGCAATGTTCAAAATGCTTGGATCACTTGGCATGGAATCGCCCACCAATCTTAGTTTTGTCAACCGCAAATCTGCAGTCTACTCTTGCGAGCCTTATACTCGTAGCATTGACAGATGGCGGCGTTAATCCGTATTACCGGTAGAGTTCATCTGATAAAAATTGTAATGTATTAAACGGTTGTTTCGCGGATTAGTGAATAGCTGATTTCTTTATTGGATAGTTTTATCAATTCTACCTGATACTTAAAAACAATTATTTATTTGTGTAACCTCGAACGTGTTAGTGCAAACTAGCATTGCATCCAGTTTTTCTTGTTCTTGTTTTTAAAAGTTTGACTATTTTGTATTCAGAGTAGCTATTAACTGCCATTTTTCGGCAATGTTGCCATCGAATAATCCGATAATCCGCTTATATTATGAGAATTAAGGGGTTATATACCTTGTGAGACCGAAAATATGGACGATTGTCATAATTTTTTATAAATATGTTTTAGAACTTTTATTCAAATGAGACATACATATATCATACTGAAGGGTAACTCTCGAAGAATACATTTTGGTGTTTTTATTTTAAAAAATGTTATTATTTATTGTTGATATCGCCCCTCCCCCGAAACGCCGTTTTTTACAAGAGGCTTGCGGTGATCACCGTAGCGCATGAGCAGCTCAACTGTAATCAAAAAAAAATTAAATTGTTATTGTAGAAAAATGTTTTTAAGTGAATCTGAACGGCTTATTTACCCAAAAAAAGTTTTCTCGATATGAAAACCGCTTTGCACCAAAAAAACGATTTTTGAGGGGTTGAAAAATTAAAAAAAAATTAATTCCAGCGAACTATGCAAATATTTATAAAAAGTAAACCGTTCAGATTCACGAGGTTGTAACTTCGAATAATAAAAAAAAAAATGTATGCAAATTGGTCAAATAGTTTTTGATAAATAATGATCACCGCGACGGTAATTTTTAAAAAACACGACGTCGAGATAATCGCGTCTGAAGTTTTGCGTGCACTTCATTCAAGGATAAGGTCGCGCGCTTCCACGGTCTGTAACTTTCGTTCTAGTGCTCCGATCTTTATGATTTTTTGAACGTATACTTTTAAGATGATGTGCTGTTAGAATATGCCATAAAAAATTTTTTCGATTTTTTAGTCCAACACAAGGTACATATAAACCCCTTAAGTCCTGATTATCGCAATCACCTATCTATGCTATTACGAGATATTGTCTGGTTTTTGCATCGTCTGAGTAAAGTAGCACTTTGTTGGTGGTTTTTTATGAGGATATTTTTCATGACAGAAATACACTGGCAGGTTTGCCATTGCCTGCTGCTATTAGAAAAAAGATTGTTTTATCAGTTGGTGTTTCACGCGCTAATTTTCGAACCTGGACACTACCGTATGGTAGTCATGCATCGACCGTTTCGGCTACGGCGGGTATAGCTTGCTTGAAAAATAATGCATTTCTCTAGGTATGAAAATGTTTAATGACGCAAATTTTGCGCTGAATTACTGTTCTAGCCACTACGCTCGGCATCCAGTTCTGTTTACGCTTTTTATTTATCCATATGTTACAATTATATAATTATCGATGCATTGTTTCTGCTTAAGTACACAAAGTTATTATGGAACAAAGTATAGCGAAACAAACAGATATCCAAATGAATTTGCCACTGTTAGTTTTATAAAAAATGCCCCGCAAATATTTACCGTATGTTGTTCATGTAAGCATTTGACTATATTTCCTCTATCATTGTAGCAGTGTTTTCTATTATTCGAAATTCATCCATTATTATTCGAAAATCAATAGGCGAGCAGCTCAAGATTTCGCTATATAAAGCATAGAGTTTCAAATGCAGTTATAGTTGACTGTCAAGATGCTCGCAAAGAAAGTTATCATCGTCCTGCAAGCGATCGCCATTGCAGTGGCCCAATCACCGGCAACATTAAATGACGATACTGAGATTTGGGTAGACGTAGAAGATTATATCTTTGAGAATCGTATTCAATACAATGCTACACTTAAAAGCTATTTGGACCAAATAAATGGCGTGAAGAATAGCCTGGAGGATCAGTTGAAGGTGATTGAAAAGGAAAAGGTGCTTTTGCTCAACACAATACAAGAAACGTACGAAAAGATCCGTCCCTTGGAGGTGCTCAGTTTGCCAACGAGATATTGCGTGCAACAATACCGTGAAGAAATTCCATACGGCGATATTATTAAAGCAAATATTGAAAGTTGCATCACCAGCGCACGGAGCTACTCGAACAGCATCGTCAGCACGCCCAATACTTATTACAGTCAGCTGAATAACTACTACAATAGCAACCTGAAAACTAGTCTAAACAATTGCGCAAAATCACACAGTAATCCCTCGTTAAATTATACACTTTGCGTCACATCAGTGGTGAGTAGAAATAACGCCTGATTTTCATCATGCAATTTTGTATGCCAAAGCCTGGCATTGTTGAACTTTTGGGTGAAAATGATGAAATGCCGAATTCAAAGCCAGTTGTAAAAAAAGAATATATATAATGATGTTCAAAAATATAAGAAACGAGTGTACTATCAGCTATACTACTTTACTATTTCATTCACTTGTATGAATTTTAGATTTCAAAGGCCAACATTGACACCATTAACAATCGCAATAATTTCGCAGCAGCTATAGAATCATCGGAATGTAGTTTAAATAGTCGCGTCGATATTGCGGTGAGCTGCTTGTACTCTGCAGTTCCGCTCGGCTTTAACGTCGATCGGCGCTGCCACTCGCCTAATCCATGAATGCATTAACGATTACTTGGAACCAGACAATAATAATAACGGTACGACATCCCATGGTTGTCCGAATGTTGCCTATTTGGAGGCGAAAGATGCCAGCTCACTAAATGTGACTTTAGCAAATCAGTTACAAGCTAGAAGTCTGACTTGCTTGGAAATAAGATTTGTGTAAACAAGTGTATGAACTTGAAAAACGGTACCACTAAGAAACTTGCGCTGAAATGTCTGGGTCATCAAAGAAAACAAAAAAAAAAACAAAAAAAAAAAAATTATAATTGAATCTTAATAGTTTTAGACACACAAAAAACAACTATAAATAAATGCAATGAAAAAATTTTTAAAAATTTTATAATTTTCTCGAAGCTGTGAAACATTATAGGTACGTACATATGATACTTTCTGGTAGGTAGGGTGAAATGATTGAAGTGCCACTCGAGCACTCTCCGTCCGAACACTAAAGCGTCGTTTTGATATCATTATGTGACCTCCAATGGCCGAATAGGTTGGTGCGTGACTATCTTTCGGAATTCGGAGAGAACGTAGGTTCGAATCGCGGTGAAACACCAAAGTGAAGAAAAAGTTTTTTCTAGTAGCGGTCGCCCCTCGGCAGGCGATGGCAAACCTCCGGGTGTATTTCTGCCATGAAAAAGCTGCTCATAAGAAATATCTGCCGTTCGGAGTCGGCTTGAAACTGTAAGTCCTTTCATTTGTCGAATCAACATCAAGACACTGTCGAAGAAAGAAGCACCCAGTAACATTAATCGTCTAGCTGTCAAACCCAGACATTTAGAGAGAAAGTGTTCAATACTCTTCTTCTCTAAAAGGTCACCACAGCTTCTGCAATGGGAATTAAATGGTAAACCTTTCCCTGCTTTGCTGCGTGTATGCCGTTCGTCCAATGGCTGGTAAATACAGCAACAAGTTTGGAAATTCAGTGTCATTGAGTCCCTAGGATTTTCTGCGTTCTACGTCTATTGTGCTGCGGTCGAAGAGTTTTCGAAATACCACATGAAGAAATTGACTTTCATCTGATCTGTGATCAGTTGACCACGTTTAATCTGCGCCATGGCATCTGCGCATCAGCTTTGATCGCAGTTTGTCTATTGTAAAAAAATGTGAATATCTCCTTCGCTCACGTGTTCCCTAAGCTTTCAGCATGCCTGCAGGATCGCGAAGCCTGAAAAGCACTAGCAGTATTCGACAGTTTGAAAGTAGATAAATTGGTTGATTTAGAGAAAACCTCTGCTCCGACTACCGATTCCATCTTCGAGCCGTTAGTGAAAACAAAGGTACCAGTCTCGGCACAGATTTTCCTCTCGTTCCAATCCTGCATACTTAGAAAGATTAGCCTGGTACGACCCTTAAACTCCTGTTATAGAGATCCTGATAGAGAGATCTGTACGAAGTTCAGAAAAATACGGTGTTAACTGTCTAAAAATGCTACCATGTTCTGGAGAGATTGCCTCCAGAGGCCAATCTCCTTTAACTTGATGGAGCAATGGAAATAACGTAGCATACTTATAGTAGCAGCACTGTTCAACCAATACTTGCGCTTGTCTGAATCAATCGATGATAGTATCGTGACTCTCAAGTGACTATGACCTTGAATATCGCGAGACCATCGACCGGCTTCTGTGCAATCGACAGTAATCGAAAATTGCATAATTTGTATTTTAGCCATTACCATCGTATACCATACGACACCTTTTGGCTCTAATTCTCGTTTAATTTCTAAATTCTATTAATTTGCAGAAATTTGAGTACCTCGGTTGAAAAAGACGGTTTTCATTTAGTCAGCTTCAGATCTCTATGACAAATACCAACTGAACGCGGATCATCACATGTGTGTGCAGATGAAAAAGGCCTGCTTTTACGCAGCTGAAATTTTTACCACTGTTTGACTGAACATTTCCTTGAACTTTTCTATGCGTTTTAGTGATGTTTCACAAATGATTGGACTTACAATTTTATGCCGATTCCGAGTGGCAAATGAGTGTGATTAGAACGTTTTGACGTGATAACGTCTTATAATTCGATTTAACAGGCTGCACGCACGAAAAAATGTGTCGTTACCTTGCTCATTACTGTTCATATGTAGTTACCCTGCTCATTACTGTTCATATGTAGTTACCTTGCTCATTACTGTTCATATGTAGTTACCTTGCTCATTACTGTTCATATGTAGTTACCTTGCTCATTGCCGTTACCTTGCTCATATTAGTGTTACCTTGCTCATATTAGTGTTACCTTGCTCATTGCATTGAATGAACTGCAAGCGAAAGGGCGGAACGAACGACAAAGCAAACAAAGCAAACGAACGGCAACGTTCGATATCTTGCTCTCTCCTACTTAAGTGAGCGTATATATGTATGTATGTATATGCGCAAATGTACATATATAAATTCACGTATTTGTATTTGCATATGCCTTCTTATTGATTATTATTAATTTGATTCACTTGAAGAATTTAAAATAAAACCAAGTTTGTTAATAATACCTGCTGTTTTAATGTTATAATTATTAATTTTTTTATTATATATGAAGGAAAAAATGTATGGTAATATTTACCATATGCCTTATAAGATATGTTGTCTATACTAATATTATAAAGAGGAAAACTTTGTTTGTTTGTAATGAATAGGCTCAAAACTACTGGACCGATTTTAAAAATTCTTTCACCATTCGAAAGCTACATCATCCACGAGTAACATGGATTATATTTTATTTTGGAAATAGGGCTCGAGATATAGGTCAAAACGTGGACCCGGGTAACCTTCGGATGTGTATGTACAATATGGGTATCAAATGGAAGCTGTTGGTGAATGCTTTAGTCCAGAGTATTTTTCATGCTGCTCCGTGACTAGGGTCTCGAGATAGAGACCAAAACGTGGACCCTAGAATGTGTTTGTATAATATGGATATCAAATTGAAGCTGTTGGTGAATGCTTTAGTACAGAGTATTTTTCATGCCGCTCCGTGACTGGGGTCTCGAGATATAGGTCAAAACGTGGACCCGGGTAACCTTTGGTTGTGTATGTACAATATGGGTATCAAATGAAAGCTGTTGATAAGTGCTTTAATACGGGGTAGTTTTCATACCTATTGATGACTAGGGTCTCGAAATATATGCCAAAACGTGGACCCGCCGTGTCTTTGAACCGAATTAAACCAAACTTACACACATTGTTAAGTAAGTATTGAAGATGATTTCCGTATAGTTTGAATACCTATTGGTAGATAGGGTCTCAAGATATAGGTGAAAACGTGGACCCGGGTAACCTTCGGACGTGTATGTACAATATGGGTATCAAATGAAAGCTGTTGATGAATGCTTTAGTACAGAGTATTTTTCATGCCGCTCCGTGACTGGGGTCTCGAGATATAGGTCAAAACGTGGACCCGGGTAACCTTTGGTTGTGTATGTACAATATGGGTATCAAATGAAAGCTGTTGATAAGTGCTTTAATACGGGGTAATTTGTTATGTTATGTTATGTTATGTTATGTAATGTAATGTAATGTAATGTAATGTAATGTAATGTTATGTTATGGTATGTTATGTTATGTTATGTTATGTTATGTTATGTTATGTTATGTTATGTTATGTTATGTTATGTTGTGTTGTGTTATGTTATGTTATGTTATGTTATGTTATGTTATGTTATGTTATGTTATGTTATGTTATGTTATGTTATGTTATGTTATGTTATGTTATGTTATGTTATGTTATGTTATGTTATGTTATGTTATGTTATGTTATGTTATGTTATGTTATGTTATGTTATGTTATGTTATGTTATGTTATGTTATGTTATGTTATGTTATGTTATGTTATGTTATGTTATGTTATGTTATGTTATGTTATGTTATGTTATGTTATGTTATGTTATGTTATGTTATGTTATGTTATGTTATGTTTATGTTATGTTATGTTATGTTATGTTATGTTATGTTATGTTATGTTATGTTATGTTATGTTATGTTATGTTATGTTATGTTATGTTATGTTATGTTATGTTATGTTATGTTATGTTATGTTATGTTATGTTATGTTATGTTATGTTATGTTATGTTATGTTATGTTATGTTATGTTATGTTATGTTATGTTATGTTATGTTATGTTATGTTATGTTATGTTATGTTATGTTGTGTTGTGTTGTGTTGTGTTATGTTATGTTATGTTATGTTATGTTATGTTAAAGTATATTATGTTATGTTAATGTTAACTCATTCTCTATATCCATACAAAATATCTATCAAACAAATAAAATTAAAATTTTCTTTTGAAAATGCAACCATTCAATCAGTATTTTTTTATGACGTTATCACGTTAAGCTATCGTCAGTAAACCGACTTTACAGACAACCTCTTTTTATAACAGAAATGCACTGGAGGGACGAGTGCCACTAGAAAAAATTTGTTCAATAGATTTGCCTTTAAATGGAACAGCGGGTTTCTACAGCTTTCTACCGCTGGATCTGTACAACAGTTTTACGGCGTATTATCCTGTAATATGGAATGATTTCATTTTGGGCGCTCTAGAGTAAGGCAATTGAACTCATCAGTGTGATGGGCTGAGTGCCGTTAAAATATCTTCATCCGCTCTAGACTTTTTTAAGATATTCAGTTAGCACCTCTTGTTGGCCTTCGTTTGGTGAGGACTTTAAAAAGGTGTCTTAGGAGACTTTTAACTACTCATCATGCTTACCTGCCTTTCGAGCACTACAGATCGTTATGCTTTTATCTCGGGTGCTCAGAGTAACTTCAAGCAAAGAAATGCAAGTAGGAGAGAGTGGTGGTAAAATTATCATTGTAGCCATCTTTGCCGGTGATCAAAGCTTGTTGCTACGTAGAGTAGGAGTTGGCTTTTTGTGAATGCCACCCCTTGGTCATTCTATCAGATGCCCAATCTCTTGGATATCTTACAGGGTAAAGTTTCAATGATCTGAAGATGAACTTGTACTTATGTAAGCTGGTGAAATAAATTTGACTCTTCGCCACGAGAGCATGACCAAGATGAAATTGGAAACGAACGAAAATAGTGAATTTACTGAAAAGGAAATATACGTACTCGTACTTGTAAATCTACTGCCGTCGGAGATTTAACGCAGGTTTGTTTGAAAGGAAGACGAAAGCAGTATCTTAAAGGAAAAAGAGCCATATAAGTATTGGTAAAAGCAATTTAAAATTTTTAAAATGTTTGAATTGAATATGATTTGGTATTTTAAATAAAGTGTGTTTACTCATCGAACGAATTAACTTAAACGATTTTTAGATTCCAGATTTTAATCTACGACAATCTTTGCTGAATGAACATTTCTTGTGCAAATTACGTTAGTTGACTCTTTCCGGATTGTACTGATTAAGAAATGTCAAGGATATGTAAGCATACATTTTTCTAAGTACTTTATTGTACTATATTTGTAATGGCAGGAAGTAAACTGAACCTTTTAGCTGCGCATATCATCTTTCGTTGGATGTTCATATT